>WOGR01002356.1:4572-17697 GCA_015342045.1 Leptinotarsa lineolata | reverse complement strand
CAGCGGGGCTACGTGGAAGCAGACATCCGATGGCCGGTTTGCTCAACCTCCGCATCCCAAGCCAATGCACTCGCATAAACAGCAGGCACAGTGACCCAGGCAGTGAAAGACGAACAAGGACGGCCAACCCGCCACGCCACCCTCTAGTGGGGTCAAATATTCAAATTCCAAAGTTGATATATGCTTTCCGAAGAAATGTTATTCATTTTAATTTTGTGACGTATGAGTTTTTTCATAAGGTGCTAGTTTTTGAAAAATGGACGAAAAACTGGAAAAGTGCCAAAATTTTGATTAGGCTTTTCTGAGATTTTCGACCTGAAGCTGACATCTGGTGAGGGAAAAATGTCACAACTTGGATTCAGCATCCCAAAAAACAAATAGGTCTGATGGGAGACCTGATTTTTTCCCAGAAAACGCAGTTTACGAATCATGCATAACTGAACTATATTATGGTAATTACTGAAGTATTTATTCGAAGGTTTTTTGGAATATTAACAAGTATTGAATTATTTCAATGAAACACAGCATATATCATAAGTGGGACATTTCAACAGAGGCGTGTTTTTTACATTGTGAAGATGAGCCAAAATTCTCGGACATTACCTGGAATCGTCGCTACAGTTGAGACTGAAAGCAATTTATACTTGTGTGGAGTTTTGTATCAGGACTATTCCATTCCTTACATTGTGTAGGGTTCTGTTGATGGTCCAGATATATCCCTAAGGGCAAATGCCTCCGGATGTGAAGCTGGTCGAAATTGATTGCAGTGGACTTTGCTATCAGAATGGAACTATTTATTGAAATGACATCAATATGTCTTCTCATTTTTTATTAGATAATAGTTGAAGTTATTTTCAGTACATATTTTATCACATGTATGAATTTAAAATGAAATTTGTACAGGACAATTCAGGAATTACGTAGGATTGAATCACTTTCGACTGAAAAGTCTGGAACTTCCGGTCAGTTTTGGGTAGAATTGAGAAAAAATCTGTTTGAAAATTTTTGTGAAATATTGCAGTATCTTATTCCTAAGAATATAGAAAGTTTTGAACTCAAAACTTTAGAAGCGATTACCTCTGAAATGCTTTCAAACATAATCTTTTCGTGACTCTTTAGTTTTTGGTAAATTTTACAGTACTAACATAACATAATATGTTGAATATATCCATAAATAGAAGCTAGTATATACTTTGATATGCTTTAGTTATAATAAAAAGTTGGGAGAAAGATTGAACAAAAATTCGGATTTTCATACTGATGATTCAAAGGTTGATTATAGATGCAGATGAAAAAAATATGAAAATCTTGATATTGGCGAAATTAGCGTGTTGTGTATGACGGAACCATTTAAATTTGTGATTATTTCAGCTATTACGGCCAATATTTTAATCTGAGTTTGTATTTACAAATGTTAATTCTTTTTTACTAATCTGATTTTTGAGTACTGCTGCCTATGCTGAAATTTTACTTGATAAAAGTAGAACGAGCTCAGATTATTATCAACCTCTTTGAATATTCAAATAATAATCAAAATCCTGAATCCTGGATATTTAATGAGTCAGCTATAAACTTAATGCATTTTATAATCACACCTTCTGCTAGCACGACACTAATAGGTTATTCGAGATTAGCATTCGTAATTTCAGTTTTCCATATAATATTGACCCTTCAAAATTATTAATTACCTTACCATTAGCAACAGAAGCCTTTGCAGTTTCGCAGCTTCCGAAATTGCATCTCACTATTCATTCCGTTTTTGACTGCCTATGGCTTTCAAGTTTCTCTAGGAAGACAAAATATTTATCTTCAGAGAAAAAATGGACGGCAATGCTATCATACACCGATGAGTAGGTGATCATTCGATTTTGTGCAATTTTCTATGTAAGCAAATATATGACAAATGCCTGTCGTATGTAGACCGATATCCGTCGTGGTAGTATCCACAAAATCAGGCATTTGACATATCCTAGTGTGCATGATGGTTGGAAAATATAGTTTTTTATATTTTTCTCAGCTTTCTGCTGAGTGCCACTTGGTTTGCCAGATTATGATTATAAAAATGTCTTACTGAAATAAAAATCTGATCAAATTAACGTTTTAGTGTTTCCATGCAATATTAAGATGTACTGTACTGATATTGTTCCTGAAAAAAAATCTACTCTGAGGGCGGAGGCTGAACGAAAGTAGCGAATTACATTGTATTTGTATCGTTGTAGACTATATCTTGAAGAAAAAACGGTTTCGAGTAGAATACCAAGGATGCCTTTTTATGAGTGAAAGAATTATCACAAAGTGTGATTCGAGAAATATTCCCAACTTTCCTTTGATGTTTGGTTCTCGAATCAGGCGGATGTTTTCTTTCGGAAAAAAATTCACTGGTCTAAAAGGTGTTCTTAGCAGAGCATATACATGTAAAATATATGAGACATCATTCCAAATCTAATGATAATTTCATAAAACAAAAATTTGAGATTTATTGCAAGAAATTTTCATTTAAGGCATAATTCAAAAGCAGTTTTTTGTAGACGAAATGATAAAAAGCTTTCCGCTTTTATACCGTCAAGAATGTCCTGAAAAATACTCCAAACTTCAAGTTTATGCAAGTCCTCACATAGGTACTTAGGGGGATTTCATGTAAATGGTGATTTTCATCTGCTTTTCTTGTTCAAACGACAATTCAGTTCAGTTTATGACTAAGAAATATTAGTGTGATATGATATCATTCATAAACTTTGGACCGAGGCAATTGATAAGCATATATTTTTTTGTAGCAGCAATTGTGAGAATTGAGACAAGTGTTGAGAGTTGTGGTTCACATTATTAAGTTCTGGGACTGTTCATGAGGTTATCACCTTCTCTTCAATCACACCAATGACTTCATACATTTTAACGACATTCGTGGATATATCACAGATGGTATAATTCTAGTTTCTTCATTTATAATCTGCAGACGATAAAATTACCATTCATAGTGGTAATGTTGATAATTTGATTTTCCTAAGTACTCAAGACTTTACAGAAAAAAAAAAACAATTACCATTGGCAGAGCGATTGCTAGTGGACGAATGTGTATTAGCTAACGAATTCAATGTCAACTTATTGTATGGTTAACTAAGTGTATGATATGGATTTCGTAAATAAGAATATACCTCTCTATCCTGACACATTTTATCTGTCCCCAATAACAGAAAATGACCTTTCAGCTTAAAAATTTCAACATCCCTTGACATGGATGGATTTAATGATACTATTCTGAAACAAATTGGTCTCAGTATATGTAAACCGTTAATATTTTTAATTAACTTGACAGCACAAAAAATGATTTTTATAGAAAAAGTAAAATACGCGAGGATGTGTCCAATATACAAAAAACCAGACCAGACGATTCGAATTTAATTAAATTCTCCTTCAGGGCTCGAAAAGTAGTTTCTTCGTGTTAACTGATCATTTCTAGTATTTCAAAACTATTTGAACTGAATATGAAGAACCAGTTATGCGCTCTGTTTGACAAATGTAATATGATTCGCAGCATGGTTTCATCAAAGAGAAAAGCATAGAGTCTGCTCTCTGTAAATTCCAGAGCTATGTAATGAAACATCTTGAAAACAACAAATTTGTGTTGGACCTATTTCTGGACTTCTCACGCGCTTTCGACTGCGTCGATCATAAACTACTTATTACTAAGTTATCGTGATATGGTGTCCGGGATGTACACTTGCACCTTCTAGAGCCTTTTTTAAGCAATCGAAAGCAAATTGTGGAACTTACTCAATCCTACTTGGATACCTTACACATTCCTCAAGGAGTTCCACAAGGTTCGATCCTGGGACCATTTTTCTATGTAGTTTATGCAAATGACCTTATCTGAAAATATTTTGAAAAATGTGCTGAGGTGGTCGGAAAACAATAATCATCATACATCAAAGACTAATGCTCTGCTATTCACTATGCGTGGGCACGATCTAAACTGCGAACATTTTGATGGTACCAACAGTGTGATAGAAATGTCATCAGTTAAAATGGTGGGTATATCTTTTCACGGAAGCTCAATTTGAACCCCACATATTGACAATCTATGCAGAAAACTGAGAAAATCGTGCTACCCTTTGGGATTTATAGCAAATCATTGTAGTGAAGAGATGCTGCTGATCCTGTCATGCTTATTTCCACTCTCACCTAAGAGTGCCATACGAATATTGGCAAAAGTAAGTTCTAGAGACTCGTGCGGAGGTTTTATTTTTCCAAATTAAATATTTTAACAGTGGCAGGGATCTATATCCTAGAAGCCTGTGTGCATGTTCGCTGAACGTTCACATAACGATAACACTGGAGGAAAACAGTTGCTACTGCCATTACTTTACAAAAATTGTTTTCATCAATTAAAAATCAGGTAACATTACCAGACTTTTATTCAGAAAATGGGTTTTTTTTGCAAAATAGTATTCATTTCGAAAAATTAGGAGAGACGTTATTTCTTTTTCAATTCCATAGATACTGAAACATCAAGTCGATTTTTCCATAATATCAGTCAAGTAGTGTCTTAGAAATTTACCAGACTCGATGAAAAGTGTATCAAGTAAACACCAATGGAAATATTCTAGAACGAACTGAAAATTGTGCAATTCTAAAAAACGTAAATTGTGTAATATGAATAATTGTATCTTCTATTTTCTCTCCTTGATAAACTTCTTAGAAATCATGTCACTGCAATGATTCGAAATGAAACTAGAAATCTGATTCTCTGACAGACGTTGAACTCGAATTTTGCAGAAAGTTCTTAAGTTACAGTTGAAGTGAAATGCGATTAATGCGACTGAAATGAAATATTGAACTGATAATTTTTATTCGAATCATCTTTTGATAATTTGCAAATGTAACATTCATTATTGAAATTTATTTCCCATTTTCTACTCAATATTTAAATCGATTTGAAAATGAGAAATAAATTTAAATTGTATTCTAAAACTATTTTTTTATTCCTGTAGTATCCCAAAGATGGGTAGCCTCTTGATATTTATTTCCGGTAACATATTGACGATCGCCTAAAATTTTGGAGCATTTCACGTATTCTGAAATGTTGAATCACAGCTGTCACTATGAATTTCGATATCACTGGTAGTGAAGTAACTGATCTATAGATAAATGAGTTTGATGATTCTGTTAAGAAATACCTACTGAGTAACAAACATTTCGAGTTGAATATCAAAACAGTCACTTCTCCCAACTATACAGTGAGATACGGACATTTCACAAACAGGAGGTCCTGGTGCTGAAAGGATGAGAAGCATATGTAATAATGTCGACAGATATAATCCAAGAACCGTAGTGGTATCAACCAGGAGAATAGTTGTCTTCAGATAGACGTTTGCCAAATTCTATGGATGATATATACAATTCATAATATTTATTTTCTTGGTATGGAGGATTGAATGGATGGACGGAAGTAGTTGTTGCTATGTTTCTGTTCTGTTTAAAATCTTTTTCCGTTAATTAGCTGTCGCCCCTATACGAACGCCAACTCTCAAAAGTTGAAAAAACTTGCGCGAGCTAAGTACTAACGAGGTCTTACCTTTTAACGTGTGATTCCTAACATGGTTTCAGAATCACCACAGCTTCAATCAGATAAATTCTCTCGAGAAAAGTATCTGGTCGAGGCCGGGCGCACTTCCACCGCACCAATTCCATTATTATCATAAAAAATGAATAAAAAACTCTCTATGTTTTCATACCACTCGTATTTGTAACTAACGTTACTGGAGTTTCGTCCTACAAGGACATTTTCAAACTAATACAATAAACTGAAATAATTAACAATGTTATATATTTATACACCACTGTAGGTAATAACATATAATGACTTTATTACCTGAATTTTGTTTACCTGGGACAATGTGGGTATGCTAATCGAGTAGACCAGGTCGATTTGATCATTTAGTAGTGTAGGGGTTTTTCCTACAACAACGTAGTTCAGAAACATTTTATTTCTTTATTGATTTTCATTTAGGATTATAGATTTTTGCTAGGAAATTAACTTTTCATAACTCAATTATCAAGCAGTTTTCCAAAATATCCATCTGCTTGGATTTTCATATGGATTCTTTAATTTTCACTTTTACGTATTATTTTCGTAATTTTATATCGCTTAAGAAATTCTCTCGTCACCGGAAACGGAAGTTTATTGCCTAAAAATCAGATGGAATATTTAGAAGACTCGTGTGAAAGTCGGGCCAAGTGGTTGACCCTTCTTAACTATTTATTACCCCGACGATTGCAGTGGTGATTTTTTAACCCATGTATTCAGTCTGTTCTGGGATTCCCGCCGGGAACTTAAAACATCTCTGAAGTCTCCTCGCCACAAGGTTACACGGTTATTTTCTGTTTGTTGTTGTTTTGTTTTTAATAAATTCTATTGTTGATCAACGCTGTGTCGCTGTATCCGTCTAAATAATAATTCACCTTCACCAGTCCCGAAAATGGGTTACACCAGCAGTGCTTATTCTTATGAATTACCAAGAATTCCAAATAATAAGCAAAAGCGAGTTCGGAGTTGCGACACATGGTGGAGGCGCCGTATTGAAGGTTTTTTTCTCAAATTCCATGCGACAGTATAATTAATTTTTCCTCATGGGGATTACCCGTATACATAAATGGATAAACAAAAAAGATTGATTTTTTGTAGATGAAGTTAATGAAGAAAACCCCTGGCGGGGCCACCGTGCTGGGTAATCGCACATTAAAAGGTAAGGCCTCCTTAAACCATTGCTCGCACAAGTTTCGACTTTTGAGGGTTGACGTTCGTCAGCTGGTTAACGGAACGAACAATTTTACAATAACAACAACAACAATAATTTCCATTCACTCGATACTAGTAAAAAAGTTCTGCCATGTATCCAACTTTGACAAATGACCATTACTAATTTTTACTGATTCTAAAGTGAGTTATTTCCATTCGTATCCTCTGCTGTTCTCCGAGCATCATTCAACATCTTAATTAACTGCGTTGCCAACTATTTCTTTCCTTTTTTTACATCGAGAACATCGCGAATACAGCGGTGGTTCTACACAATCGCTGAAAGTTTCCAGATAAATTAAAAAGGTTGTCAGACGCCGACCGAAGAGAAACACCGAAAATTGCCGCTGATTTCGAGGAAAAGTATCGTCGGATTTATGTGGTCACACCCTGCCGAATACGAGGCGACGGCCTTAGAAATGGAGATGGAATTATTTGATAATTCTACGAATGCCGCTGCATTATTTCGACCTCTCTGAGTCTCCGATCATTCCGTATTAAATACTCGCTATTTGAAGTGAAATTCCTTTTTTTATAGGTGTAGATGATGGGAAGTTGAACCTTTGAAAAACGTAGCACGATTTCTCTGAAAGTCAGAATACTATAGAAAATTTGTAGAAAACCTTCAAGAACCGCAACTTCTGAACTAGATGAGATAACTACTAAAAAACAAAACTATACATTCCACTAACAATTCTACTCAGAACTGATGTATTATGTTTCAGGTAATCATAATTAAAGAGGTACCTCAGGTATATGAAAGTTGTAGAGGTTAAGGTAATATGATCGAGGGAGTTCCTGTAGAGGAAGTTTCAATTGTAATTACCTGTGGTATATACATATTAGAGTAAGAAGGAACTTGTAGTACTTAATTCACTATTTAAAAAGCTACTGTGTTAGCGAAACATGTTGATATATTGTTCAAATAAAGTTTGTTGGAGATCGAATTGTAAGGTGTATTTATGAAATTACTATAAATCTTCATCAATTAACGACCGAATCAATAAAAAAATACGAAATTTGAGCGAATAAAGTACAGACCCGTTCACGACATAAGCCTATTTTATTTACGAAATGCACTCGAATATGAATGCAGAAAGAAAATGGCACAACTATTGCATTTTCAATTTTCATAAATGTTCTTACATGAATGAATGGTTTCTAGAAAAAAAAGTGTGCATCTCGGGACGCCCCACAGAAGAGATAACTCAAACTTGTTGAACTATTTAATATTGAAATTGATTAACTTGAGAAAAGCTTAGGATATTAAATATATTTCATGTTCATTAATATGAGGAAAGGTTTTAAATTAATAAAATCTTCTAGAAGCGATTGTTACTTTTGTAGGATTGAATAATGATACTAATAATGTACATACACAAAATTAGTAAAATCATTTTCAAGCCACGTTTCACATAATAACGTTAGACATACTGTCAATAGTATATCTAACGCACACTAAACACTGAGCGTCTGTCCAACGAGAGAGTAGCAGCCTGCCTTTCGCTGACGTATACGCGAGAGAAAGGAAAGTCAGACAAGCTGACACATTTCACCGAAAATTTAATGGAAGGGATAAACAGGCAACTTTATTATTATTTATATTATTATTTATACAGAATTTCAACCTCCGGAAATATAGCGGTACGGAGAAACAGTGATGAAAAGATATTTTCTACGTCTGTTTTACCCCCACGGCGGGTACCTCAGTTGAAATATTTGAAAAACTTTTTCTAGTGCGCATCTAATACCTAAACAACACCTACAGAGCGTTTCAACGAAAACTTCTCAGGGGACATGTAATTCAAAATATCAAAAAACACGTCAATTTTTATTTCTAGGGGGACTAATTCTGATATGAAAATCATACCCGAAACTTCATCCCCCGTGGTCAGCAACTACCCCTCCATTTTTTCCAATGACATGGGAGGTCGAGTGATACATCATTTGAAAAATTTTGTGTTCCTCTATCACCTCTGTAATTTGTTTCGAAATTGGTTCATTCGTTATTGAGGAATTGAGTGTTGAACGTTTCATTTAAGAAAAAACAGAAAATTCGCTGTCGTTCATTTAAATGAGGAAATCAACAAAAAATAATATCAGTGGAAACATAATCAATGGATGAATTGTTCAAAATGACCACCACCTAGTTTATACCACCTAGTCTACTCTCGAAAGCGTTCCGTACATAATTCAACATGTCTGGAGTCAGCAATCAGCATTACCGGACGATTCTCTGTCGCAGGTCTTCTTGATTTTTAGGCTCAGTGGAGTACACTTTCGACTTCAGGTGTCCCTACAGAAAGAAGTCCATCGGTTTGAGATCAGGTGATCTAGCTGGCCACTCCACTGGAACCCTTCTTCCGATCCAATGCATTGGAAAACGTTCGTCCAAAAACTGTCTCACCCGAACATCACAAAGCGGGGATGCACCAACCTGCTGGAATGTTATTTCCTTTTCTGATATGTTGTCATCATTTTCTAAATTTTGTGTAAAATCATAGGATCTACACAGTCTTGTAATAGATTCAAGTATGTGTCTCCATTGAGATTACCTTCAATGAAGAATGGTCTAACAATATGATTATCAAGAACGCCGGCCTAGATATTCAATTTTTGTGGAGTTTGTGAATGTGTTTCCATCACCAAATGAGGATTCACATCGCTCCAGTAACGACAATTATGTCTATTCACTTCACCATCCAACATGAAAGAATTTTCGTCTGAAAAACATGTATTGTATAATAGGTTTGGTTTATTGGTCAATTTTTCGCTGAACACCCCATAAAACTGAAGTCGACGATCAGGATCATCTTCGTTTAATTCCTGAACTAGCCTTATTTTGAAAAGATGGAATTTTTAGGCTTTCAAAATCCGAAAAACAGTAATAGCTAATACACCAGACGCTCTAGCTATTTGTCTGATTATCCATTTGTACATGTCTTAAAACTGCTACTTCAACTCCGTCATTTCTGACAGGACGGGATACTTCATGTTTTCTGTTGTAGACAGAACCTGAAGTTCGAAACTTATCCATTAACTGTTTAACGTATTGATGGCTCACGTTGTGGTCTGGATGATTTGTATTATAAATTCTTGCAGGAGCTTTAGCACATTCATTATTTCGACAATAGGTTACAACAATTTCTATTTTCTCTTCAGTAGAATAAATCATGTTAGAACACAGTGAACAAGGATGACTGAATAATCATACGTGAAGAAGTGACAATGGCCAACTATCTACTTTTTGTTCTGCTACAACTAGATTCAAGAAAAACTACCAGTGCAGAAAAAACTAATTGTGTCGTCCATTTCAAAACGTTTACTACTAATCAAATAAATTCTACAAATCTATAAGTCCTGCAACAGAGAATTGATCGGGAATGCCGATTTGTGACTCCGGACATCTTCAATAATGTAAGGAACGCTTTCGAAAGTAGACTGTAATATTGTATGGAACTAGATAGAGACCATTTTGAACAATGTATCCGTTGGTTGTGTTGCCATTGATATTATAATTTGTTGATTTCCTCAATAATTAAAACGTTCAACATTTAATTTTTCTAACTAACTAATAACTAATGAACCAATTCTGAAACAAATCACATAAGTGATTGAGGGACAAAAAACCTTTCAAATAATGTATCACTCGACCCCCCATGCCATGGAAAAAATAGGGGGGTAGTTGCTGACCGCAGGGGGGTGAAGTTTCGGGTATGATTTCTATATCAGAATAAGTCGACCTAAAAATGAAAATTGACGTGTTCGTTGAAATTTTCAATTACACGTCTGACTTACAAGGGGGTCAAGTTTTCGATGAAACGCCTTGTATGTACCAAATTTTAGTTTCCTAGGACTTACGAGTACGGAGAAACAGAGATGAATGTGTGTTGAGTGAGTGACTTTCGCATTTATAAGTATAGAGTTTCTGGATTCATGAGATTGCAAACATGAGATCGACTTCCTACCCTACAACTTGAGTTGGGATTATTTTATTACTGTATGGTTGATCCTACATTTACTGCCTCATAAGTCATCAATTTGTTCAGTATGACCATGTAAATGACCGATTTTGATATAAAAAACTAATTTTACGAAAGCCACACAAGAATTAAAACCTTGTTATAAAGCGGTCACTTTTTCAAATATGAAATTTTTTTCGCATTTCATATCTATGAAGGAGGGTGAAGTTTCGGGTATGATTTCTATATCAGAATCAGTCGACCTAAAAATGAAAATTGACGTGTTCGTTGAAATTTTCAATTATACGTCCGACTTACAAGGGGGTCAAGTTTTCGATGAAACGCCTTGTATGTACCAATATGTTTTTATTAAAAGTCACCTCTAAAATCCCAGCAGTTTATATATACCTTACAGAAATATCAGAATGAACTCGAATTATCCTGTATATTTCTCTGCAGTTTTTAGGAATTTTTTCCACACGAGATCCAGAATAAATGTTACATTCAGAAATAAAACCGTTATACAGATCTCTCGAAAACGTGACTGTCTATAGACCCAACAGCTGCATTACATATGGCATCTGGTTATAATATTATTTTCATTGCGTCTGCATAAACAAAGGAATTCATTTCTCTCAATTTGGTTTCAATGCTGACTCTCCAATTATGAGAAGTGCATTGAAAAATAAGTGTAACAATTAACATACAATATAGATATCTGATATAGGAAAAAAATGTTTTTGCACAAAGAATGTATTACAAATAAATAATTCACTCTTGCATGTAGGATTTGAGGGAAGTAGTAGTTTGCTTCATCAATTTTCAGAAAGGTAGATGAATTTCGTACACCGAGTCTTGAATTCATCCATTGCACCAAATATTTGGAATATCGAACCAATTATAACATAGAGACAATTCCATTAATTTTTTTGCTATAATCAAAGAATTAGCGCAAAATTTCACTAAGACACTTCAGAGAATTACTATTGAAGTGTTACTCAAGGGTTATATATCGGGGGCACGAAACTTACTCGGTTAAAAACTCAGTTTCAATATACAAATTTGAAGATTTATGTAATGTATCAGCACTGATTCATGTTCATTTCAATTGGTTGAACAGGTGGTTATCGAAAGTAATACCACAAGCCCTAAAATTGTTTCAATAAATTTCCAACTTTGTTATTCAGCAATATCACAAGAGCAACAACCAGCATGATAAAAGCACGAATCTGCAGGACAAGTAGTTTTATCTATTACTGGTTGCTCGATTGGTATTGCTCAAAAATAACAAAGTTTGAGTTTGAAAAAGTTGTCATTCATCTGAAAAAATTTTCAGCTCGAGTAGTTATCATGAAGATTATTTCTTGAAATATTCTCAGCTAAATGCATCGATATGAGAACCAAATATGAGTTCTTAAATTGAATCAATATTATAACTAACCCGAATAACGAAAAAAGTTTCTGTTGAATTACACTCATCAAAGACACAATGTTTGAGTATATTAACAAAAAACGTAAATGAATAAACTAATATTTTTCAAAAGGAAAGGGTTATATTTTTAGGAGTGAATAATTTTTGGGAAAGAAAGTTTTTGGCTTTCTACTACTCCATCTTGATACAAAAAAATGTGGGAACCTTCTAAAGGAAGAAAGGAAGAAATCGTTTTCAAAAGAAGTAACTTTAGATGTGTAGATCATGCAAAGGAGTAACTTTCAGACACAAAATGGAAGAAAAAGTCCTTCTGAAACAGCTACTTTCGTATAAACATTGAATTACACGAAAGAAAATATTCCTTCGAAGCAGATACTTTCATATGAACACTGAATAATACAAAAAACACTTTTTTCTACTAAGTATGTATTCCAAACATTCGTTATAGATTTAAATCAGATATCATTCACAAGATTTCTAAATAATATACTAAATGCAATGTAAAAAATTTTCACTCATATGGAACTCAGCCATCCTCACTGGTAGATATCGATATTTCGCCGTAAGATACTTGCCTTAGAGCTTGTCAGTACCAATCTGGATAATATTATAAGAAAACAGCACAATTCATTCATAAATTACGATTTTTATGTCACGGAATAAGTTTGATCTACTTATGTCATCGATGACATCCCAAAAGGAATATTGTTTAAATTGAAGGGGTTATATTTTTAGGAGTGAATATTTTTGGGGAAAGAAAGTTTTTGGCTTTCTACTACTCCATCTTGATACAAAAAATATGGGAGTCTTCCAAAGGAAGGAAAGAAGCAATTATTTTCAAAAGAACTAACTTTAGATGTGTAGATCAAGCAAAGAAGTAACTTTCAGACACAAAATGGAAAAGAAAGTCCTTCTGAAACAGCTACTTGCATATAAAC
>WOGR01002355.1:0-17699 GCA_015342045.1 Leptinotarsa lineolata | reverse complement strand
GTTTTTCCGTGTTGATATTACTATTATTAAAACCATCAGACATATTAAATACATTTAAAAGAAAAGATTGAATTATAATAGTTTTTAAACACTCTATGGATTTTTTGGAATGATTGAGTAGGGCCAAAAACACTGCAACCCTTTCAATGACACATTAAATCAGCTATTATTTTATGGTTCTCCCTTTTATGTCACTCTCAGACCAAGACACATTCATCCTCAAATTAAATGAGTAATCAAAATTCGTTAAAATTGTTACTTCTTGTTTGAATGAACATCTTCTCCTGTCTTTTAATAATATAGTGGATAAATATAACTCTTCTTAACGTCCAAAATGTTATATAAGTAAGGTATATAAGGTCACAAATCAAAAATTGAATAGGCCCTAGTTCAGATCCTTGGGTCATATCTGATTTCACTACATATCGAAGAAATTCAGCAGGCAAGGTTGAAACCAACTGTATCAACAAAAAATGTTGTTCATCTTCGAATATGGAAAAAAATAGTGAATGTGTGAAAGCTACTTTCCGGATGATTTGGTCTTTGTGCCTGACGTTCCGTCTACTACTGCGGTATACATCAAATGCGATGTGGTAACGGTTGCAACACCAGAGTTAGTATTCGGGAGCAACCCGACTGTGGAAGGTGAAAATACCCAAAAAAAGATCGATATATGCAAATATATGTATTTCCATTATTCAATTCATTTTAATCATGGAACTATCACTACCTAATAAACTTATCTCAGAGATGAAGTCATTTCAATTATTAAAGAATGAAACTGACTACATACCACAAGAAATTTCAACAACTTGAATCTAATGAACTACTATGAGTCCTAGAAAAGGAAATTTGTCGGAATTTCTTTTGACATGTATAATATTATTATAACCGGGGCCTTTATACGTTTGTTCATTTTATAGTATAAGAAAGTCATTGAATTCGGATCGAAGTTTGATCTTTCCTTGAGTTGTGTTGAGGAAAAAATAGCGCTTTGATTTATGTAAAATTGGCAAAAGCCATTAATGAAACTGGCCTCCGTACAGATCCTTGTAGCACACCATAGCTCACGGCATCATTCAAATTAACAGAATTTGATCTGGGATGTACAAGCACGAGTTCAATAATTAAACAAATGTCCGATACAAAAGTAATTTCATTAGAATGATTACAAGAAAGAATTAGAGATAAATTTGTTATAATGTTTTTGACGTACCATTTTTTCCCAATCAGTCAGCTCAACAAATCCAGAGATCATTTAAAAATTTGTCCTCCACATCTGAGGAACTATAAAAATGAAATGTAACCAGTTTCGAAGGTACAAATCTTCGTCAGAGTTTTTGAACTGTCTCAATTATTTAAACGTGCCAGTTCAATTATTTTGATTGAATTTCAAAATGCAAACGTCACCGGTGTTTCTCAAGTGCCTGGATTTCAGGTCGTGGGTCATTCATATCTAAGACATTGTTGAAATTTAGGTTGAATAAAATGATCAGATTTTATCATTGCCTTGAGTAATAATCGATGTGCATTGCTCGTTGCGTTCAGGTTGTTAATATTATAAAGTGAAGAATCTGTTGCCTATTCAGGAATATTTTTTTATTTTGTTATTTTATTGTAGAAGATATTTTTTGTTGTACTTATATATTTTTTAAAGTTGTCATTTTTTCAAAAGCGGTTCGGAGGGGGCGAAATTCCCCCCGCCAACCCGCGGATCGTTAGTTACGTTATAGTTTAAGAAAAAACAATCGCCCAAGCGGCTTCAAACTACCTCATTTGTAACTACTCTGCCTCAGGTTTCATTTTTTTTCTATTATCCACTAGTCATTAGTGCAAACACAATAAATCTAGGTTTAAGTTTTCGAAAACCACCGGCGACATAATTGCTGATTGCCTACCTCTACAAATATAATTGTCGTGTTGATATTATGTACTTCAAGAAGGCCGTGGATTTAATCCACTCCAATATTATTTTCGCGAAATCTGCTTCTTCCGGAGTGCTTTCGAAATCTATTCTCGTTTATTTTCAGGATTTTTATATAAGTTCATGTCGGTTTATATGAAGTCAAGAATCTCTCCCTTCTGTTTGATTTTCCAATAAAACTTGAGAGGATTTAATCTACAAGTGTGCTCCTGAAAAGTCCAACTAGCCCCCTCAAAATAATTTATGTCAAATCAGTTAGCCGGATTTTAGTAACTATCTTCAATATTTTCCTAGAATTTTTTGCAGTTCTAATTTAATATATTTTTCATTTGTAACTTAAATTTCAAGTTTTCAAATTCATATTCATTCAAAGTAAAAAAAACTACCTTGACATCGAGAATTCGTTTCTAAATCACTTCACAATTATTTAATGATTATCGAATATTTTTGGACATTCATGTAATATCTCAAAATTATGGTGACATTCTCTGATATAAAAATCCAAAAATGTAAAGCACTGTTCTGTATCTAGTATTTTTTCATAGCTGACAGACCTTTTATATGCCATTTTTTCCGAATCTGCAGCTTTGAAAACCTACTAGATATGAAAAAGCACTGTGGCTAGACTCTCACTCGTTACTGGAAAATCAAATGTTTCATAATTCACTAGCCTTAATTAGTTCACATCGATTTCGAAATGTGTATGGAATATATCACAAACAATCCTTATTTCACTAAGTTCAATATTCCGGTTCCCTCAAATTTTCATCTGCCATTCAATAAGTATATTCACGGAACGAACCAAATACGATATTAATTTTAAGCATATACTAGTCAACAACGCAAGAAATAGTAACAGTACTCAACTACCTCAGATTTCAGTATTCCTACATTAATACGGGTTTTTATAATATACACAACATACAGATACATATACAGAGTTTAATAGACAGTAACCGCAACTACCTCGTTTGAAACATGACACTATTTATTTTTCAGTAGTCGATAGTTTATACAATAAAATAGTTCCATTGTTGTTTATCTTTACACTCGTAGAATCATAATAAGTACAAACTCCACTATTTAATCCGCGTGAATGAGCCTTTTATTGCAATATATTTGTTGAGAACTGCCAAACAACACTTGGTGATTATCGGGCAATATTCTAATGTCGTTTTTATTCAAAGCTAATTATCCTGGAACATTTAGATATACTAGACTATGTAGCGTGTTCAAACACCATTGCCTCAACTAATTTAAAAGCTTGACTGTCACAGTCCGATATTTTTTCACTTATTTTATTGGTGTTGACCATCCATCTAGCGGAAAAAATGGTGTTTTCACTCGATTCAAAAAGTCTTCCATTTTCAGTTTTCCCTACGTGTATTAGTTTCAGCAGCAACATCATCGTCATCAACAAAAATCACTTGTGAATATATTTTCTCATGATTTCTGGAACGTGTATTTCGATGAAAAATCGTTCACAGATCTGAACTCCTAATTCAATGATTGTATGATGAAAATTTTCCGATGTGCCTGCAAGTACAACTTAATCTCACCCCGACTAGTATTTTTATTAAATTTTCCAATGTTTTCCCAAACATGGCATTGTTAATAATTCTCTCAATTTATTGTGCGATTAGAGAGAACACGGCTCTTAGGCAGTAGTCAATAGTTTCTTCTGGTACTGCGTTAGACATCTTCTATTATATATGCGTCTACTTGGAGAAACTATCACAAGTACAGACCAATCCCACCACCAAATGCTAGTATAGGTACGAGTAAACACAGAGCTCCCGAGTCAGCCGTTACTAAGACTTCGATATACTACCTATATCCTCGCAGTCTACGCATATACGACTGAAGATGGCTGCAGCAGAAGCAGATGAAACTTTTGGTACTAAAATTTCCTTTTAACCACGGCCTGATTAACCGGATTCTGTTCTCTAATCGTGGCTCCGAGCTTGAAAGCCAATGTTCTTATATTGTTGTGCCGTTGATGATTTCAAGATTACCATTTCGAAAACAATGTATGGAAATATTCAATATCTTTCGTTTTTCATTATACAAATGAATGATTAATCCGAATGTTGGCTGTTCAGGGTTTGAAAGAGTTGATGACATTTGTATCTGAATTTACTATTACTGTGAGTAGTTTGCTATCATGTATTCAATAATTGTCCAGTATCAAAAAAATTACCGATTTCTTGTATGATGAGTTGCCGCTATAACTGAAACACAGCATGTGTCAAATATCTTTTTCAACTTGCGATAAAACATTTCTCAAGGATAATTAGCTTTTTCCAAGCAGTAGGTATACGAATACGATTGCCATAGACCATGTTATAACAAAAATTTGTAGCATCTGCGTTTTTAATTTCATTCTCTTTATTTTGGAATTCATATTAGTTTTCGTCTTTTGAAATAGTCATGGTCTAGTATAAAATAGTGTTTACTTTCACGTAACTCAATTGTTTGATTTGAAGAGTGATTGCGCAAAAATTGATGCTGCGATACATTCGAGATTGTTTGTAATTATATTTATTTCTATGGGTGATATTCTTTTTTGTATCGCAGGATCGATACGAATGATCTGTGTGTTTGACAAACATTGAAACGGGTAATTTTTGTTAGATAGGTAAGATTATGATTTATGGTATAAAATTATATATATTATATTCTGAGGCATCAGGGTTCGATGTTTAAAAAACTTTAGGTTGTAATTATTCATAAGTTTAACGCTTCTCTAATTGTTTTTGGAAACAGTTAAAATTTAACTAGATTTCGACAAATTATGATGGCATCGCTCGATATCATTTAAAAATTTATTTTTGTACAGTTTATTGTTGGATATTTCATTTTACAACTTAGAATCATAATGTGATTTAGAATCATTGGAAAGTTTTTGTTCGGGCTGGCGCGAGGAAATGCGACTAAAAAATGCGTCAGAAGAATTGTATTTTTCTATCGTCACTGTGATTAGCTTTGTGTGAATTTGTCAAGTTGGATAGAGATAAATAGAAAGAATAAATTATACGGATTGTTTTCTAAATACATTGAGGAAATTCGTTGAGAGTATGTTTGTGGTAAACATTTTTTTGTCTGTGAGTTATGGAATCTTGAATTCGTTAAAGATGCTCAATAATTAGGTAAGTTCAAAATTCCTGAACCAACAGAGATTAACCTTTGTTGATGTTTCTGTTCAAAGATTGACGTCAATTTTCACAATGTACTTTTGAAACGCTTTGTATATATAACATTGAGTATATCTGACCAGATAGTTCGTTTGGATTGAATTGAGGATTCAAGTACCTTGAAATTTTTATGGCAAATTGTTTTTGGTGGAAGTGCCTGGATTGAAAAAAAATGTAGGTCAACTGTCATATATAGGAATGCGTTTTTTTTAAGATGAATTTTACACAAAATGGCAGTGTTTTTGTTCTGATTTGTTTAGGAAAAGTGTTTTCGTTAGATTCATTTTACGTCAGAGGTTCCAATTCTACTTTTGAAAAACGTAAAAAAATGTATTCTTAGTGTCGGTAGTCGGTGCTCTAGTTCCGGGGTGGGAAAATTGTTTTCATCTTTCAATCATGCTATTCTTTTGGTTTCACGATTAGTTTTTACAGATTCAGTTTAATCAAAATGTTCGTATTTTTAGCTTTACCATTTTTTTTTAGCAATTTCTGGAAAATTGGGATATTTTTTCATTTTTACAAATTATTTCTTTATCTTGGGGCTTCAGACATTGGAAATTCGAATATTCTCTGTAGTACCATCACCTATGTGCAATATTGAAAATGGAAAATATTTATGAAAAAGGTTTAGAAAGTAATGACAACCAAAACTGATAACATTCATCATCAATTTCGTTTAAATGTATTGTACCTATACTCGATGAAAATGAATGACTTATTCAAGTAACACTTCATTGTAAAATTTTCACTGGACAGTCTACTAAACCACGACAGTTTTTTTCGCTTTACAATAGCTTCCTCAAGCGTTTTCGTGCAAGTATGGAGCTATACAACAGCTTCATTGAGTGTTTTCATACATACAAGTATGAAGCTATACAATAGCGCCCTCAAGCGTTTTCATACAAGTATGAAGCTATACAATAGCTTCCTCAAGCGTTTTCATGCAAGTATGAAGCTATACAACAGCTTCGAAGGTTTTCATACAAGTATGAAGCTGTACAATAGCTTCCTCAATCGTTTTCATACAAGTTTGAAGCTATACAACAGTGTCTTCAAGCATTTTCCTCCAAATATAAAGCCACAAAACAGCTTCGTCGTATTTTCATACAAGATGGAGCTATAAAATCGCTTCCTCAAATGTTTTCATACAAGTATGAAGCTATACAATAGCTTCCTCTAGCGTTTTCATGCAAGTATGAAGCTATATAACAGCTTCGAACGTTTTCATACAAGTATAAGCTATACAATAGCTCCTCCAAGGAGGTTCATACAGGTATTAAGCTGTACAATAGCTTCCTTAATCGTTTTCATACGGGTATGAAGCTATATAATAGCGTTTTCATGCAAGTATAAAGCTATACAACAGCTTCGAACGTTTTCATACAAGTATGAAGCTATATAATAGCTACCTCATGCATTTTCATGCAAGTATGAAGCTATACAACAGCTTCGAGTGTTTTCATACAAGTATGAAGCTGTACAATAGCTTCCTCAATCGTTTTCATATAAGTATGAAGTTAAACAATAGCATCCTTAAGCATTTTCTTGCAAATATGAAGGCACAAAACAGCTTCATCGAGTGTTTTTTTATACAAGATGGAACTATACAATCGCTTCCTCAAATGTTTTCATACAAGTATAAAGCTATACAATAGCTTCCTTAAGCGTTTTCATACAAGTTTGAAACTATTGTATAGAGAAACAAGTGTTTTGTAAAATGTCCAGTGGCCAGAGATTTTTCATTGAATTCAAAAAAAAATGGTAATTATTTTTCAGTTGCAATAAATTGTTGTAAAAACAAATCTCAATTTTTCATGTAACAACAGATGATTTGATTAAATTGACGGCCGAACCAAAAGCCATTTTCCAAAAAAAAAGGTAAAAGAATTGTGATTTTCAAATATATTATTTTGATAATAATTTTCGGCATTTGTTGTTCAGAACATCAATTTTGAGTCTTGATCCAGCAGATTTCAGTGAACTAGGATCAGATTTCAAAGAATTGAAATATTTAGCGGATTGCATTCATAATCCAATATTTTCGGAGCTTGTATGGATGTATGAACGTTGAATGTGAAATGTCACCAAGTTGCGTTGGAGAAATGCGGTCGAAATGACGTCGTATTATTTTCATTACGGTCAGTTCGCTCGCGTTTCTCCAACTAGACACCTTGTATATAAGGCACTCGAATACTGTACATCATTGAAATAATTGTTGCCTGTTAACCTATTTGTATGGAGTCATCGTTGAAAATATTCAGTACAAATACAAAATCTACCTCAAGTAAGTTCACGTCAAGCAATGTGCTTCACATAAAGAATTAGTACAAAAATCTATATATTATATATATTCAAAATAATTTTTGTATCCTTTGTACCAGAAGCTTACCTAGACGTGTGTGTGTGTGTGTTGTTTACACAACTCAGGAAACCACGAGTACAAAACATTCAAACAGAACTTTCAGGGAATCTCAGTTCATAAATAATTGTTATATTACATTTTACTTATATAATAGCTGTTATTAAACATTCTGGGTAAGATTTCAATGTATGTAAAATACGAATGCTGTCATTTTTGTAACTTTTTCAGATGTACTCTATTGACGACAAAAACAAAAATATGAATGTCTCTCGCCCCATGACCTCTTATCCAAATCAATGGTAAACACTAAGAAAATACTCGTGTATTTTTGTCTTTGTCTCGCAAAATCCCACTGTGACACTATGTAAGAATTTTTGCAAAGCTAAGTGTTCCAAATTTATATCCGAGACGCATTGTGTTGAAAGTTGAGGATACAATGTTACCAAGTTTATTCCACTCCTTTGTCAGGAGTATAAACATCAACAACTTATTGTACATATAAGTAATTTAAATGCAAGTAATTACTATGTATTCATGTTTCTGTTTTACTTATTAATTTTAATAAACAATTTGTCGTTTGTGTTGTTTTTTTCACCTCAAAACCAAAATATAGGGTATCCTGAGCATCCTTGCAGAGGAACAGTGAACAAAAAGAGTTGCTCATTTGAGTGTGGTCGACAATGGGTCTTGGTGAATATTAATAGGTCGTTTCAAAAGTTTTATCCGTTTCAATGTCATGTATTTTTGTAACTCCATATCTCAATAAATATTTTTCCACCTTGTCGTGGCACATTTCACAAATCACCACCCGAAAATTAAACTAATTGAGCATTAAAGTTCTGCTTCATCCACCATACTTCCCAGACCTCTCGCCACCCGACTACCTATAACTTTCTCACCGGTCGAACCTTCGCCAATCACGGCCTTCGTCGACTTCATAAAATCCCGAATTGATTAAATATTCACTGAGATACTGCAGTTTATAGTAGACTCATAAAAACGAATAAAACTTTTGAAGCAATCTAATTACACTGTCTTAAAAAGTTTACAGTTTTAAAATGAGAACAAAAAAATTATAAATTCAAAATAAATGTTTGAATGAGTTAGTTAAAAAAGAAACAATATCAAAGACTGAGAAAAAACTAGTATGAATTATGAGTACACTGATTCATCATTCATGAAAATTATTAACACTATCTATGATAATGATAAATTTCATTTAAGACATGTTTCGCTACACAGTAACTTCATCGGTTAAACTGGTCTATCGAAATATTCTGCAATGTCTTATATATAACAGTAGATAATTACAAAACTTGATTTGGTTTTAATGATCATTTCTAGTAAAACAGATATATTTTGAAAAAACAATTACAATATAATATTACTTCTAAGAAAGCAGGTAATTTATGAATATGTGAATTATTGACATTTTAGAATAATAAGTTTAACCTCTTCTTAACTTCTTTGTCAGTCGTTTGAAAGGAAATTTGAGCGTTTGCATTTATTGATTTCCAGTGATTGCAGCAATTTTAGCTTTTGCTCTATCTTCTTTATGTGATATGTCATAGTCCATGTTGAAATCATAATTGTTTTATGATAGATGGAGTTGATTTTCTTTAGTTCCAAACTTTTATGTTCACAGTTTCTTGTTTTCCCATAGTATTAATGTTGTTCTTATTTTTTATAAATTTGATTTATATGTATTAGCTATGGGAAATAAAGATCTATATTATTATTAAGTCCACCCTAAATAAACACAAATCAGGGGTATACAAACTAACCTACGGATCATGTTTACAATATTTTGTAGGGGCTCATATTCAGCACTTTCAGGAGACCTTCAAAAGTATTATCCAAAGCTTCTTCATCATCACTTATTTTGGCGACTTCGAATTCAGGACATCTGCTATTTATTAAATGAAACTAACATTTGTTTAAAATATTGAGAAATAAATTTTTGTTTAAAAAAAAAACGGCCCAGTGGTTATGTCATAAAACTACGTATCAAAAATACAAGCGGAATTGTCGATACTATATATAACATACCTGTTGAATATTAATCAAATCCAATGTACCAGCCGTGATTGCAGAGAGTTGCACTAATTTGATATTTTTGACAAAATTGCATGCAAAGATCGCGGTTCACTGTACATCTGTCAATGAAATTCTCTGAAATCAAATTCTTCTAGGCTGCAGCATACGAATAGTATAACTACTCATCAATAGATGGTACGATGTTGAACGTAGTAATTCCAGAAAATGACAAAAACTGACGTAAAATTATTTGGAAAAGTGGGTTTTGTATTGAAACCGCTTGTAATAAAAGCTTTGTATATAGACTATATACAGAGATAAAAGGATTCAGAGTTGTTTGGTTGCTGATTTGCTTACTACAAAGATCCAAAATCGTGCAGCGCTATCTGGTGTTGAATGCGTTGTATTTGGGTAAAGAATACACCCATAGAAGCTCAGAACTGGCATTTTCGTGTACCGTAAAGTTTTTAGTACTCGCCCTGACCACTAGAGGGCGATGCTAGTGCGATGTCAGTATTTAATGTGATTACCAACAGAGCTGAGTAGTAGTCTCTGACAAACCAGTCGATTTTTTATTTGATTTTAATTTTGTTGTACATTTCGACTTCGATATGATCCGATCGACTGGTTGTCAGCGACTGCTAGCTACGCAATTCTGTTGATACTTTCACGCTCTCTGGTGGTCGGGGTAAGTACTAAAAATTTTACGGTACACGAAAATGCTAGTTCTTCAGGGGAGATGGCATCGTTTTTATTTATTTAGGGATTCACAAATTTCCTTTCAACACATTACATGGCTTATATAATTGCTCATATTCATTCAAAACATTTTGAATACATCCTTATTTTTCAATAAGTCTAAGACAAAGTTTATAAGGTTCAAAAAATGAATAATGGCGTAACAATTGTTAATGAAGATATTTGCCAATTGATTCCAAAATCTCACGTTAGATTCCTTGGCCTCAATAGTAATTTAGGGAGTATTTTAATTCCAAATACCAAAACTTTCATTTCCAATGTACCAGTATTTAATAAATCAAAGTACATAAAGTAATATAAATACCAGTCAAACTACAGCAACGTAGCTGTATTTTACTTCCAGTACTTTTTAATACTGAGTACCGCATCTGTGGATACACTTGAACAGAATCCAACATGATTGTTTCCAGTACATGGAAAATCTCACACAATTCCAAGGCAAATTAATAACGACTTGTTCTACAAAACCTCCCCAATATAGCCAAGATGTTAGTCACGAAGGCTCCCTCCCTTATTAAGACCGACCTCAAGTCACTGGCAATAACAAAACCATGGTTCCGTATTTGACCTACAGATACTTCGAAATCCGCAATATTCGAGTGGGATGGGTGGTCCGAGATCGACAAAACAAGGTAGTACCACAACGTGATTCAACTGCCGATGCCGACTGCAGTCGGTACTAACGTTAGAAAGCTGCAACAAGGCGGTACTGCCGGACAATTACCGATATAACAAAAGTGTCACAAGTGTTTGTTTTTCGTACTCTGAAAAAAAGTGTGGTACTCGATCTGGGGGATGAGGTTCCGCAAGTGTAACAACGAGTGGATAATGTAAAGTTCGATTTGCGAATCAAAAAAACAACGATGGACCTTTTCGCACTAATATTTCTGTGGTTCATCACAAACGTTTCCTGCCAAGGGTGAGTTTCAATCTATCTATCTATCTGATAGCTCTGGAATGGACCAAAAAAAGCAAAACTATGCAGTTGGCCGCTGAAAGTGAATTTCAAAAGTAATGACGTCACGGTCGCATTATTCATGAAAATAAAAAAGTCTTTTGAGTCGTTCAAGGTTGCGTTCATGATGAATCCTACGCTGCATACCTATTACACATATGCACAAATAATTCCTTTCTTAGAACTTTATATGTGACGAATTTCGATGTGTCATTCAATATTCTGTTTATTATCAAAGTGTCTCCTTTATTTGTTCCTTTGTAAGAGTTAATTATGAATGACGTCAGGTCAAATAGTGTCTTCCGTAACAGAAAAAACTCATTGCTGATAAAGTATATATGACAAAATGAAATATTCCTACTCAGTTTTGTAATTGAAAAAATATAATGAATGTTCATTATGAATGCAAAACACCAGCACAGTACTCAAACAAAATTTTGTTATCTTTGCCACAGCAGTTATAGGTGGGTTTATAATAACTGAATAGCCTAATTTCCAGATGTTGTTCTCTTCTTTTATTCTTCAATACATTCAGAAAATCCAGAACTGCTGTTTGAGACTTATTTTTGGCATAAAAAGCAGGCAGAGAATTTCCCATAAAATTAAAGACGTTGAATGGCTCAATATGTCCAACAGACGTAAACTATAAATATCCTTTGCCACTTCCAACTATTTTTGAAATACAAGCAACCGAACTATATCCATGATAAAGTCATACCTATATAGAAAAGTACATGATATAAATATTCGACAAACTTTTTTTATCACTATTCCTCGAAATAGAGAGGAAATTTTCAAACGTAGTTTTTCATATAATACTGCTAGTTACATAAATACGTTCAAGATAACCGACTACAGTAGGTCGTGTTTCCAGTTGCGTGAACTACAAAAATGAAAAATATCTCACAACTCAGAGCAAAAAGTAAAATTCTCACAGCGTCGTCATGCAACCTAGCGGTTAAATGACCTAAGGAATCACTGCTCTCCTAAAGTGAAAATAAAATATAAAAAGGTTTCCTATCTTCTCTCTTTTCTTTTTCTCGTCTTTTCGTTCTTTCGTACTAGTCAGTAATTATATTTTAGTTTTAAGTTTAGTTTGTAGTAAGGGTCTGAGTAAAAGATCAGTTTTTCTCTTCCTGGTGTTGAAAGAAAACTGAACTCTCACCTTCTATTAACCTAGTTCTTCAGAATTGACACCAAAGACTGTTTATGGATTTGTGCTGAATAATAAACATATTATTATTATTCGAATTCGACATTTTTTAAAGACTCATAGAGTATATTTTACATGTCGCGATGTCTCTTAATTGATGTCTCCTCCATCGAAATCTCACAGAGTTTGGTTCATTTGAAAAGCCGAGGAAAAAATACGGAGACAGAATGGACCAGGAAACTAAAGAAAATCTGACAAATGAGGTAGGTATGAGGTAAGTTAGCACATTGTGTCCATTTCAATAAAAATTAATAATTTGCAGATAAACATGAAACCGGGGAAATCTAACGGACGGAGACATCTCAAAAAAAGCGGTCTAAAATGTTACAAAATACACATATTTCAAAAATTGCATCCAGGTGATCCCGAAAGGCGATTAGAGTTTTGTAATTGGCTAATAAGATGACCTGATTTTCCTGTTTTCCTGGAAAATGTAATTTGGACAGATAAAAGCACTTTTACGAATTGTGGGATATTCAACCAAAATAACGAACACATTCGGAGCATAAACAACCCCAAGCAGTTCCGAGAAATTCGACCTCAAGTGCGATTTAGTATTAACGTGTGGGCAGGAATTCAGTTATTTATTGTTATTTGTGAAAAGGACAATGTCTAATTCACCTCTTTTATCAAATTTTGGTTGTTGATTCTGTCTCCCCGTATTTTTTCATTGGCTTTTAAAACGAACCAAACTCGGTGAGCTTTTGATCCAATAACTTGAACATAGTTCGATATGGTTTTCGTCTTTCGGGAATCAAGTTTAAATACATTTCCGATGTCCTAATACTGTTTCTATCGTATTTGTAATAAATTTGAATCATATCTCTTTTTTCTTCATTCGTGAAAGCCATTTTTCGCCAAAAATTCAATGACTTGTACAATAACAAAATGTTTGAGCATGAAATTGAAAGTCAAATTTAGAAACATCAAAGTCAAAGCCTATTATGATAAGAATGATTTTTTTTTCAATATCTCCAATTTTTCGAAAAAGAATAATAACTGACAATACATCATTGAAAAGGTAAAATCTGATTCTATTCAAAACAGAAAAAAATCCAATGTAGCGCCTATAAGAAAAAATAAAGTTGATGATGGTGGCCGGAAGACGAAATGTTGGATAGCAAATCTGAAAACACCATTATGTAGCAGAAAAAAGTGGCAATGTGGAAGTGCAATTTATTTTCGTATCCTTCGAAAAATAAAGTCAGAAAAAGTAAAAACCATTTTCCGAAATTTCTGTTTTTTCCGGATATCTCCGAATATACCCGGAATTTCAGAACTTTCTCAAAGGCATATTGTTAGTCAGGTAAATGCGCAACTTTGCCCTAAAATCATCTTCGTATCTCTCATAGTTTCCGAAATCCCAATGGTGAGGATCGAATTTGAAACACCCTGTATAGGTTGTTTGATATGCTTTACCGAATGAAAATAATGGCGTTTTTCCAACACTTCCGCTTATAACAGAAGTTGGTGCCAACTTCCTTAATTCAAATGTAACACTCTATATTTTCAAATTTGTTTACTCAAAAAACTAGGGATTCGGCTCTCGAGTGATTCCCCATAAAAGTTTGATGGAATACATAAATAAACTACATATTATTGATTTATCAAAATACTTAATTCCATCGTTCCATATAAGTAACACTTCCAAAATCTTATACAAGGTATTCAGAATCGATGACTAATTCTAAAGACATAAAAATGGACCAAAACTCGGTTTTTTCAAATAGAACACTCTGTATAGTATTGAAATTCAGAGATGATTTTGACTCATTATCATGAAACATTCCCTATATCAAAAAATCAACCGTTCACGAGATATTTCGGTTTTTCTTGAAAAAATAAAACATGCTCATGTCCACCATAAAACTACAGGCTACGATACCTTCATTTCGAACAGTGCGTTGTCTTTTCATACAAAATATAAAAACTATTTCAAAATATGTTCGAAGACATTTCCGTCTTCCTATAGGCTATCTTCATTAAATTGTTACTTACATCACGACTGATTTCATCGGCATCTAGGGTATTGGATGAAATTTTCTATTTATCGTTTATGGGTAGTTTATCTTTAAATATAATAGGAATGCTATAGAAACATATGAAGTAAGTTGTTAATTTATTTTTGTCATTTGAATTGAAAAAAATTACGAAAGTACAGAGAGTGATTCGTTAGGTCGTTTTATGAAAAAAAGATCCTATGAACGTATGTCCAGAGTTGCTTCGTTTCTGAGATACAGTGCGTTGAAGTTATAAAATATAAATAGCCTTACACCGATTTTTTTTAAACTTCAATGCCTTGTGTCTCAGAAGCGAAGCATTTCAGGAGATATGTTCATAAGAACTTTTTTTCTTAAAATTACCTAACGAATCACCCTCTGAAGTTAGTACCGTAGTTAAGAAACAACTTGTATTTATCAATAATAATGAGATAAAAATAACTGATATAATAATAAAAAAGAACTTCAATACTGTGTGTTATATTTTGTTGATTACATTTGTGAATATACTGGAAGCACATTATTATCTTATTTAACGAGTTAGGGCCCTAACAGCTTTCGAGAATATGTCTATTGAAAAATACAATTTATTCCAGATGTGTTGAGTCTACCACTTGTGTATTGAAACAGAACAAAAGAAACATTTTTCAATCCTTCTACGTGAAAAAACAGATTTGAAAATAAATCTTGTCTTATTCTTACTATTTGGTACCTCGCCATCTGAGAAAAAACTTTTTATTACGCAAAAAATATCATGTACGATGTTCAAAAATCTAGATCAGAGCAGTATGAACCATTATTTATTTGCACAACTGGCCATCCTTCCACTGGGCACTGGGTTGTCTACACTTTCTGTCTATTAGATAGGTAGAATGGTAGTCAATAAAGTAAGTTTAGTATAAAATATATAATTGAGTATAAAATAAAAGACCGAAAGGGGTATATTTTTAGGAGAGATCAATTTTTAGGAAAGAAATATTTCGACTTTCTACTTCGCCATCTTTACATAAAAATGTTGTAATTTTCCAAAGAAAGAAAGGAAGGAAGCAATCAATTTCAAAAAGGTATCTCTAAACAAAGATGTGTAAATCACACAAACTGCAAGGAAAGCCCACTCGAAACAGCTTCTTTTATATAAACAATGAATCACAAAAGAAAAATATTTTCAAAACAAATACTTTTATATAAACAATTAATTATACAAAAAGAACTTTTTTCTATTCAGGTACTCCAAACATTTGTTATGGAATTGAATCAGATATTATAACCTTTCTTTCCCAAAAATGTATCTCTCCTAAAAGTATACCCTCTAAATTTAAACAAGATTCCTATGGCTGCGATTCAATCAAATAAGCGAATGAATGTCATTACGTACTGTCATCGATGACATGAGTAGATTAAACTCATTCGTGACATAAAGTCGTAATTTTATGAATGAATTAGTGCTTCTTCTTATAATGTTATCCAGCTTCGGTGCTGAAGAGACGATAAGGCAAGTGTCTTATGCCGAAACATCGGATGTCCACCAGTGAGAATAACAGTGTCCCATGTAAGTGAAATTTTATCTCTTTCATTTTCTGCATTGTGTAGCAATCATGTGAATGATATCTGATTCAATTTCATGACGAATATTTGGAATAGAAACTGAATTGAGAAAAGTGTTTTTTGTATAATTCAGTGTTCATATAAAAATATTTGTTTCGAAAGTATTTGTCTTTCGTGTAATTTGATGTTTATATGAAAGTATCTGTTTCGAGAGGGATTTCATTCCAGTTTGTGTCTGAAAGATACTTCTTTGCAGGATCTACAAATCTTTGTAAAGAGTTGAAATCAATTGCTTCCTTCCTTTCTTCGGAAGGTTCCCACATTTTTTCATATAAAGATGGAGAAGAAGAAAGCCACAACCTTTCTTTTCCAAAAATAAAAAGACGTTTACAGATCTAAAACAAGTATATGAAGTCATGAAACATTGGTATTAACTCAATGTTATTCATTTAGTGAATAAAAGGAGTGATAAAAAAAATCAAGTCGGTTTCAAAGTTTTCAATTTTTTTGTTAATTTTGGTTTCAGGTTATAAAATAGCCTCCTGCACACAAGAGGGATTTTGTGAAACATGTTTCATTGAATTGATTTGAGTGCATATTGTTTTTATAATCATTCATTTGTGCTTTGTAGAATAAGAATTAACTTTTTTTATTTGATCTTCTTTTGGGTATTTTAACCTTCCACAGTCTGAAAAATATGAAAATTATAATGGAGAACTTTATACAGGTGTAGAAAGGGCAAACTTTATAGTTTACCCCGATAAGTTACTGCGTAAAATCAAATTATTTTTCACGAAGAAAAAAGTTCTATTTATCAGTAACTTTTCGTATTTTGACAATTTTGCCTATCGAAAAAATTGCTAAGAAATGAATGATACTTATCTTTAACGTTTCGGAGGCCAAAATCTGCCTCCGTCTTCAGAAATGGACAAAAAATTGAACTTTGTTAGCAGTTTTATTTCCTTCGCCAGATATTTTCTAACTTCTTCGACAGATGTCAAAAGTTAGAAATGTTAAGTTGTTCCTACTTCAGTAGGAACAACTTAAAGGACAGGAGTGCTTTGGTATTGTCCTTTTGTTAATGATGAAGATTCACGCAAGCTGAGCATAGCTGAGGGAACCTCGAACATTTGTAAAAAAAGACACCTATCGAAAAGTTTCTTGTAATATGTAAAATTTTCCTTCACTAGTAGACTCTTAGTATAACTGATAAATTTTTCAAAATAATCCTTGTTTTTCACATTTTTATAAATTTGTTACAGAAATATTTCGAGAGCAACTCAGATAACTATTAATATCTTCTATTTTTTTATCAAAAGAATGTGGAAGTGATATAATTAATGTTACTCAAAAATGTTTTGTTCGTAAAATATAACTCCTGAAAAGTTCATAATTATTTTCAATAAATATGAAAAGTATCCCTTATTATGAAATATTCTGCAGTCCCTTCTTAAAAGGCGTTTTTGCCTTTTTTTGGAGGACACTCTGTTGATTTACTCAAGTCGAGCAACATGTATGAATGCCTTGAGGTTTTTTTTAAATGGACATTTCAGGAAGAAACTTGAGACTATGAAAAAAGAGAGTGAAAAAAATCTCTTCGGGAGGAAAGATGAAATGGGGAATGTTCCTCAATTTGGATTATTACAGCAAATGCAAGTTTGAACAAATTAAAGTTGAGTTCAATTCATGAGTTTTTCAAATTCACTTCGA
>WOGR01002354.1:0-17700 GCA_015342045.1 Leptinotarsa lineolata | reverse complement strand
TGTTGGCCTTTCTTGTTCTTCCTGGTCTCCATTTTCCTTTTATTTTATTATTATTATTGTTGAGTAATTCTGGTTGTTGATTATTTAAAGTGCCCCACGTTGGTTCGTCAAATTATTATAAAATAAATAATTAATACTATTATTAATTTTATTTTATATCAATACTAATATATATTTATTACTTTTCCTATTAATTTATTTATATTAAAAAATATTATTTTATTATTTTATTTGTTTATGTTGAGCGCCAATCACAATGTTATATCACAATTATTTTAATATGAAATTTACTTATATTATTTTGTTGTGTCAAATAATTTTCTATACCTATCTGAAAATTTATCTGATTGATTTTATTAATATATATGATGCTGTATTTATTTATAATTTTTATTATTTTATTTTCGAGATTCTTGTGCTGACCTTATATCCCACTGCTTCACAACAGAGATATTTCACAGCTCCTCACGTGGATCCAGAACATATAAATACTTACCAGGTAAGAACTCTCATTAAACCTGTGGAGAAAGGTTACTGAGACACTTCAAATTGCCACTGCTACATACATTTTTAATGAATAATGTTTCAATTAGACACCGTTCCATCTATTTTCCTATCTAAACTTAAAATTAATATTAATCTATGTTGGAAGTTAACAGCCAGAAATAATGTCTTATGCTAAACGCGCTTTATTGTTCGGTATTCATGGTACCAGGAAAGTTGTCGCTAGCTTTTTCGGACTAGTAAATCTCGCTGTCTGGTTTGATGAATCATCCAACTTGAGGCCAATATTAATGTATGTTGTGTTTTACATGCATGTGACTTTAGACGATAGATTCTACAGTTCGAACTTAGATTTGGTGTGTATATATATATACCTGTTATTTGTGCTCTAGATGTTCTGATTTGTCAACGTTTCCACGGTGAAATCCACTGGATACTGGACCCACTACTAAACAGCTGTTTTATGCCTTCGGAATTGGAAATTTGGCAGGTACGTTCAAATAAGTTTTGTTTGCAACGTTTATGTGTAATGTTTAATCAATTTTATCACTCTTTGGTGGACAGTTTATGAAATCATAATTTGGAACAACTTTTTAGCGTGCACTCCCTTTCAGGGCTTCAAAAAGACTCTTATTTGTTGACAAAAAAGTTGACTATCTCCTCTTGCTTGGTTACCAAGGGATTATTTTGTTGATGCCTAATCTTTAACAATCTTGTTCTAATTTACAAAATATTCTTATATCTTACTATAACTATCTACAACAAGCTCAATACCTTAACTTCCAACCTATAAATATTTACATACCTAATTCTAATCTTAAATGTTTTTAATTTTCAGAAGCATCCTTTGAAGTACTGTTGCTATGTACAAATTTCACCTCTCCATTCACACCAAAATATCTTAAAATAAAACTCACACATCTATTCTATGATGTCTCAATACACTTTATTACACAAATATTTCCTCCTAATATATTATAATTAAATTTAGACTTCTACCTCTTACCATTTTTGTTAAAATCATTTTTTAATTTTGAATATTTTCAAAACTGACATGAATGACAGTCTGTCATGTCACTTTTGGTCTAAAGGAGTGTGGTTTTCTTAGAGACAGGACCGTAATTAAATTTTTTTTTAAACTTAGAATTCCACCGAGATAGTGTGAAATGCTCTCTTCTAATGTTGTTGGATGGTGATTATTTATTTCTATTGGATTTTTTATTAATTATATCCTATTATTATTTTATTGATTAAACAAATAAATATCATTACATTACATCATTTTTACTTTCGACAACATATGGGCCTTCAAATATTGGCATTAATTTTGCACACATTTCTTCCTTTCTATTCTTTTTAAATATTCCTTTCCACTTTTTATTTGTTTTATTCTAACCATATTGGATATATCCTCTAATCTTTTATTTTGCTGTTGTAGCCACTTTCTGGGAGGATGCTGTGCAGTAATTAAGAAATGTGGACTCATTTCTGCCACAGTATGCGGTAATTAGTTAAGGTATTGCTCTACCTTCGATAAATTATTATCCCAACTTCTATGTTCATCTTTAGTTAAGATTCTGGGAAATTTCATCACCTCTTGAATGTATCTTTCTGATGGATGGGATTCTGGATGTCTAATGCTGGTAAATATTGGAGTTATTTTATTTTTATTGCAAAATTTTTTAAATTTATCATTTTGAAAATATGTAGCATTATCCAAAATACATTTTTGTGGTTTTCCTATTTCACTAAAATATTGTTGAACACAATCTTCATCTATTTTTACATTAGTTCTCCTGCATGGATATAATTTGATGTATTTTGTGAAGATGTCTACAAGTACAAGAATATTTTTATTTCCAATATAAGTAGTGATTAAATCACTAATAGAATCTTTCTAATTTTACTGATGTAATGATGTTATTTGGAATATTTGTATTCATAAAATTTTTGGTCTTATATAACTGGCAAATAGTACAAATATTTGTAATGTCTTTGATTATTTGGATATCTTTTCTGCAAAAATAATTTTCTCTAAACATTATCCATACCTTTCTCACTCCAGGATGACTATTATGTTCATGCAAAAATTTAAATATTTCATAAACTAAATTATTATTAATGACATATAGTTCCTGATCCTTGATTACTTTTATTCAAATACCATTAACCTTTTTACATTTAATTATATATGTTGCCTCTAAATGTTTCTGATCTTCTATTATTTGATTTAATGAAAATATTCCCTCTTGATCTTTTAATATATTTACACCAATTTGTAATGTTCTTTCTTTTCTAATTTGGCCATCTGATCTTGTCAGTGCATCAGCTACAATGTTATCCTTTCCTTTAATATGTCTTATTTCAAAATTATATTATTGTAAGAGTAGAGCACATCTATGTATCCTGTTATTTAGCAATTTATTATTCATCACATTTAGTAAAGACATGTGATCAGTTTCTATAATAAATTCAGAACCTGAAAGATAAAATCTTAATTTCGTAACACAAAAGATAATGCTTGCAAACTTTAACTCCGTTATACTATAATGTTGTTCATATGCTTTCGTCACTCTAAACACAAAACATATTGGAACCTCAGTCCCTTGCTGAACTTGTAGCAGTACACCCGCAAGTTTTTATATTGATGCATCCGTTCTTAATATAAATGGTATATTATAATTTGCATGATATATTCCTTTTTTATTGTTTCAAAAGCATTTTCTTGTTCATAAACCCATTTCCATTTGATTTGTTTTTTTTTAAGTTCTACTGAAGGTAACGTTTTTTCACTAATATCGGGCATCAATTTCTTAAAATAATTTATGATCCCTAAAAATCCCCCTTGAGGTTTTTAAATTTATGGGCCTGAGATATTCCATTATTACTTTTATTCTTTCCTCATCCATTCTTATACCCTGAATATCTAATTTATATCCAAGAAAAGTCATTTTTGTTTGGAAAAAGAATGATTTATTGATATTTATTTTTAACCCTGCGTTATCTAGTTCAGCTAATAAAATTTGGATATGTTTTAGGTGACTTTCTAAATCTATGGAATATATCAAGATGTAATCAATACAATGAAGAATGAAATCATTATATTTGTCTAAAATAGAATAGATTGTTCTAACTAAAACTGAGCAAGAACTTTGTAAACCTTACGGGACTACTCTAAATGTATACAAGACTCCATCAATTGAAAATGCTGTGTAATCTCGACATTCTTTATGAAGTGGAATCAACCAAAAACTATGTTTTAAATCTATTTTTGAAAATATTTTAGCGTCTGTGATACTTCCAAATATTGCATCTACACTCAAAGGTGCCACATTTTGAGGTGTGGTATACGTATTAATATTTCTCGAATCTAAACATAACCTTAATTCTCCATTATTTTTTCTGACAACTATAGGATTCATGTATTTTGAACTGCATCATTCAATAATACCTTGTTCTAACACTGCTGATTGACGTTTCTAAAATATTTGTTGAAAGGAACTGAAGGAATTCGTAAAATTTCTTAATTATTGGTCTATTCGCCCGATTATGTTTTTAGAATTTTAGAAATTATTTCGATGAATGTATTTGTTCATAATGGGAGGATTGCGATACAAACTGCTGATTGACGTTACTACTGAATTTGTTGATAGAAACTGAAGGAATTCGTGAAATTTCATAATTTTTGGTCTATTCGACCGATTAAGTTTTTAGAATTTTAGAAATTATTTGGATGAATGAGTTCGTTCATAATGTGAGAATTTCACGGTTCACACTGCTGATTGACGTTTCTACAATATTTGCTGAAAGAAACTGAAGAAATTCGTGAAATTTCTCAATTATTGGTCTATTCGCCTGAATATGTTTTTAGAATTTTAGAAATTATTTCGATAAATGATTTCGTTCATAATGTGAGAATTGCGCGATTTACACTGCTGATAAACGTTTCTACAATAAATGTTGAAAGAAACTGAAGGAATTCGTGAAAGTTCTTAATTTTTGGTCTATTCTCCCGATTATGATTTTAGAATTCAAGAAATTATTTCGACAAATAATTTCGTTCATACGTTTCTACAATATTTGCTGAAAGAAACTGAAGAAATTCGTGAAATTTCTTAATTTTTGGTCTATTCGCTTGAATGTTTTTCAGAATTTTAGAAATTATTTCGATAAATGATTTGGTTCATAATGTGAAAATTGCACGATTGACACTGCTGAATAACGTTTCTATAATGAAAGTTAAAAGAAACTGAAGGAATTCGTGAAATTTCTTGATTTTTGGTCTATTCGCCCGATTATGTTTTTAGAATTTAAGAAATTATTTCGACAAATAATTTCGTTCATACGTTTCTACAATATTTGCTGAAAGAAACTGAAGGAATTCGTGAAATTTCTCAATTTTTGGTCTATTCGCTTGAATGTTTTTCAGAATTTATGAAATTATTTCGATAAATGATTTCGTTCATAATGTGAGAATTGCACGTTCGACACTGCTGATTGACTTTTCTACAATATTTGTTGAAAGAAACTGAAGATATTTTCAGCAGTTCGGACTTCCATTGTCTAAAAATTTATAAAATGATTTGAAATTCCTGAAATAAACAATACAATTGAAATTTGAAAGGAAAGCTAAAAATGGCAAATATATTAAGCGAAAAACTTGAAAAAAATTCACAGTGAAATAAAATACGAGTGAAAAAAATGAATAAATAAAATAAAATAAATCAATATAATTGAAAGTTGGGTGATTTCAAACCACGTTACTTCACGACGTTTCACCCGAAGACGATTGTAGATAGTAACAATCGAAACGACGTCGTGAAGTAACGTGGTTTGAAATCACTCAACTTTTAATTATATTAATTTATTTTATTTTATTTATTCATTTTTTTCACTCGTATTTTATTTCACTGTGGATTCTTTACAAGTTTTTTGCTTAATATATTTGTCATTTTTAGCTTTTCTTTTAAATTTCAATTGTATTGATTATTTCAGGGATTTCAAATCATTCCATAAATTTTTAGACAATGGAAGTCCGAACTGCTGAAATTCGCCACGAAACATTGTCATTCACCTTCAAACAAAACTGAAGGTATTCGTGAAATTTCTTAATTTTTGGTCTATTCGCCCAATTATGTTTTTAGAATTAAAAAAATTATTTCGATAAATGATTTCATTCATAATGTGAAAATTGCACGATTCACACTGCTTATCAACGTTTCCACAATAAATGTTGAGAGAAACTGAATGAATTCGTGAAATTTCTTAATATTTGGTCTATTCGCCCGATTATGTTTTTAGAATTCCAGAAATTATTTGGATAAATGATTTCGTTCATAATGTGAGAATTGAGCCATTTACACTGCTTTTCAACGTTTCTATAATGAATGTTGAAAGAAACTGAAGGATTTCGTGAAATTTCTCAACATTTGGTCTATTTGCCCGATTATGTTTTTTGAATTTTAGAAATTATTTCGATGAATATATATGTTCATAATGTGAGAATTGCACGACTCACACTGCTGATTGACGTTTCTATAAAATTTGTTGATAGAAACTAAAGGAATTCGCGAAATTTCTTAATTTTTGATCTATTCGCCAGAATATGTTTTTAGAATTTCAGAAATTATTCAGTTTCTTCCAACAAATATTGTAGAAACGTACATCAGCAGTGTATATCGTGAAATTCGATTTCTTTCAACAAATATTGCAGAAATGTTATTCAGCAGTGTAAATCTTGCAATTCTCACAGTATGAACAAATACATTCATCGAAATAATTTCTAAAATTCTAAGAAGGCAAATAGACCAGATATTGAGAAATTTCACGAAATCCTTCTTCTTCTTTCAACAAATATATTCGAACATAATCAGTCATCGAAATAATTTCTGAAATTCTACAAACATATTCAGGCAAATAGACCAAGAATTAAGAAATTTCACGAATTTCTTCAGATTCTTTTAACAAATATTGTAAAAACGTCAATCAGCAGTTCAAATCGTGCAATTCTCACATTATGAACGAAATAATTTCTGAAATGAACATAATTCTTCATCGAAATAACTTCTAAAATTCTAAAAACATATTCAGGCAAATGGACCACGAATTAAGAAATATCACGTATTCCTTCAGTTTCTTTCAAAAAATATAGTAGAAACATTAATCAGCAGTGTGAATCGTGATTCTCCTTCGAAATAACTTCTAAAATTCTAAAAACATATTCAGGCAAATAGAACAAGTAATAGGAAATATCACGAATTCCTTCAGTTTCTTTCAAAAAATATAGTAGAAACGTTAATCAGCAGTGTGAATCGTGATATTCTAACATTATCAACATTATCATTCATTGAAATAATTTCTAAAATTCTAAAAACATATTCAGGCAAATAGACCAAAAATTGAAAAATTTCACGAATTCTTTCAGCTTCCTTCAACAAATATTACGGAAATGTTAATCAGCAGTGTTAATCTTGCAAATCTCACAGTAGAACAAATACATTCATCGAAATAATTTCTAAAATTCTAAGAACATCTTCAGGCAAATAGACCAGATATTGAGAAATTTCACGAATTCCTTCAGTTTCTTTCAACAAATATATGAGAAAAGTTGATCAGCAGTGTGAATCGTGCAATTCTCACATCATGAACATAATCAGTCATCGAAATAATTTCTGAAATTCTACAAACATATTCAGGCAAATAGACCAAAAATTAGAAAATTTCACCAAATCCTCCAGTTTCTTTAAACAAAATATTGTATAAACGTTAATCAGAAGTGTTAATCGTGCAATTCTCACATAATCAACATAATCATTTATCGAAATAATTTCTAAAATTCTAAAAACATACTCAGGCAAATAGACCAAAAGCTGAGAAATTTCAGAAATTCCTTCAGTTTCTTTCAACAAAAATTGTACAAACGTCAATCAGCGGTGTCAATCGTGCAATTCTCACATTATGAACATAATCATTCATCGAAAATTTTTCTAAAATTCTAAAAACATAATCAGGCAAATAGACTAAGAATTAGGAAATTTCACGAATTTTTTCAGTTTCTTTCAACGAATATTGTGAAAACCTCAATCAGCAGGGTTACTCGTACAATTCTCACATTATGAACATAATCATTCATCGAAATAATTGGTAAAATTCTAAAAACATATTCTGGCAAATAGACAAGAATTGAGAAATTTTACGAATTTCTTCAGTTTCTTTCAACAAATATTGTTGAAAACGTCAATCAGCGGTGTCAATTGTGCGATTCTCACATTTTAAACATAATCATTCATCGAAATAATTTCTGAAATTCTAAAAACATATTCGGGCAAATAGACAAAAATTATAAAATATTACGAATTCCTTCAGATTCTTTCAACACTTATAGCAGAAATGTTAATCAGCATGTGAATCGTGCAATTCTCACATCATGAACATGATCATTCATCGAAATAATTTCTGAAATTCTGAAAACATATTCGGGCAAATAGACAAAAATTATAAAATTTTACGAATTCCTTCAGTTTCTTTCAACAAATATTGTAGAAGCGTTAATCAGCATTGTGATTCGTGCGATTCTCACATTATGAACATAATCATTCATCGAAATAATTTCTGAAATTCTAAAAACATATTCGGGTAAAAAGACAAAAATTGAGAAATTTCACGAATTCCTTCAGTTTCTTCCAACAATTATTGCAGAAATGTTGATCAGCAGTGTAAATCGTGCAATTTTCACATGATCATTCATCGAAATAATTTCTAAAATTCTACAAACATATTCAGGCAAATAGACCAAAAATTAGGAAATTTCACCAATTCCTCCAGTTTCTTCCAACAAATATTGTATAAACGTTGATCAGCAGTGTAAATCGTGCAATTCTCACATTATAAACAAGATCATTCATCGAAATGATTTCTAAAATTCTACAAACATATTCAGGCAAATAGACCAAAAATTAGGAAATTTCACCAATTCCTCCAGTTTCTTTCAAAAAAATATTGTATAAACGTTAATCAGCAATGATAATCGTGCAATTCTCACATTATGAACATAATCATACATCGAAATAATATCTGAAATTCCAAAAACATATTCGGGTATAAAGACAAAAATTAAGAAATTTTACGAATTTCTTCAGTTTCTTTCAACGAATATTGTAGAAACGTCAATCAGCAGTGTAAATCGTGCAAATAGACCAAAAGTCAGGAAATTTCACGAATTCCTTCAGTTTCTTTCAACAAATATTGCAGAAATGTTTATCAGCAGTGTGAATCGTGCTATTCCCACAGAATGAACGAATACATTCATCGAAATAATTTCTAAAATTCTGGAAACATATTCAGGCAATTAGACAAAAATTTAAAAATTTCACGAATTCCTTCAATTTCTCTCAATATATATTGCAGAAACCTCAATCAGCAGTGTGAATCGAGCAATTCACACAGTATGAACAAATACATTCATCGAAATAATTTCCTCAATACTAAAAACATATTCAGGCAAATAGACAGAAATTAAGTGATTTTTCGAATTCCTTCAGTATCTTTCAACAATTATTGTAGAAACGTTAACCATCATTGTGAATCGTGCAATTTTCACATTATGAACATAATCATTCATCTAAATAATTGCTAAAATTCTGAAAACATATTCAGGCAGATAGACCAAAAATCAGGAAATTCCACGAATTCCTTCAGTTTCTTTCAACGAATATTGTAGAAACGTCAATCAGCAGTGTAAATCGTGCAATTCTCATATTATCAACATAAACATTCATCGAAATAATTTCTAAAATTCTGAAAACATATTCAGGCAAATAGAACAAGAAATAGGGAATTTCACGAATTCCATCAGTTTCATTCAACAAATATTACAGAAATCTTAATCAGTAGTGTATATCTTGCAAATCTCATAGTACGAACGAATTCATTCATAGAAATAATTCCTAAAATTCTAAAAAAATTCAGGAAAATAGACCGAGAATAAAGAAATTTCACGAGTTCCTTCAGTTTCTCCCAACAAATATTGCAGAAACGTTAATCAGCAGTGTGAATCTTGCTATTCTCACAGAATGAACGAATACATTCATCGAAATAATTTCTGAAATTCTGAAAACATATTCAGGCAATTAGACCAAAAATTAAGAAATTTCACGAATTCCTTCAGTTTCTCTCAATGAATATTACAGAAACCTCAATCAGCAGTGTGAATCGTGCAATTCACAAAGTATGAACAGATACATTCATCGAAATGATTTATAAAATACTAAACATATTCAGGCAAATAGACAGAAATTAAGAAATTTTTCTAATTCCTTCAGTTTCTTTCAACAAATATTGCAGAAATCTTAACAGTAGTGAAAATTTTGCAATTCTCACAGTATGAACGAATACATTCATCGAAATAATTTCCAAAATTCTAAAAACATATTCAGGAAAATAGACCGAAAATTGAAAACTTTCACGAATTGAGAATTTCTTCAGATTCTTCCAACAAATATTGTAGAAACGTTGATCTGCAGTGTGAATCGTGCAATTCCCACATTATAAACAAATACATTCATTGAAATGCTTAAAACATATTCAGGCAAATAGACCAAAAATTAGGAAATTCCACGAATTGCTTCAGTTCCTTCCAACAAATATTGAGAAACGTTAGTCAGCAGTGTGAATCGTGCATTTCTCACAGTATGAACAAATACATTCATCGAAATATGTTCTAAAATTCTGAAACATATTCAGGCAAATAGACCAAAAATTAAGATATTTTACGAATTCCTTCAGTTTCTTTCAAAAAATATTGCGGAAACCTTAATCAGCAGTGTGAATCTTGCAATTCACACAGTATGAACAAATACATTGATCGAAATGATTTCTAAAATACTAAAAACATATTCAGGGAAATAGACAAAAATTTAGAAATATTATGAATTCCTTCAGTTCCTTTCAACAAATATTGTAGAAACGTTAATTAGCAGCGTGAATCGTGCAATATCCACATTATGAACAAATACATTCATCGAAATAATTTCTAAAATATTGAAAACATATTCAGTCAAATAGACCAAAAATTGAAAAATTTCAAGATTTCCTTCAGTTTCTTTCAAAAAATATTGTAGAAACGTTAATCAGCATTGTGAATCGTGCAATTCTCACATTATAAACATAATCATTCATCGTGATATTTCCTAAAATTCCTAAAACTTATTCAGGCAAATAGACCGAAAATTAGGAAATTCCACCAATTCCTCCAGTTTCTTTCGACAGATGTTGTAGAAACGTTAATTAGCATTGTGAATCGTTCAATTCTCACATTATGAACATAATCATTTATCGAATTATTTCCTAAAATACTAAAAACATATTCAGGCAAATAGACGAAGAATTAGGAAATTTCACGAATTCCTTCAGTTTCTTTCAACAAATATAGTAGAAACGTTGATCAGCAGTGTAAATCGTGCAATTCTCATAGTATGAAAAAATACATTCATCGAAATGATTTCTGATATTCTAAAAACATATTTAGGCAAATAGACCAAAGAATTAAGAAATTTCACGATTTCCTTCAGTTTCTTTCAACAAATATTGTATAGATATCAATCAGCAGTGTATATCGTGCAATTCTCACATTATGAACATAATCATTCATCGAATAATTTCCTAAAATTCCAAATACATATTCAGGCAAATAGACCAAAGAATTGAGAAATTTCACGAATTCCTTCAGTTTCTTCCAACGGAAATTGTAAAAACGTTAATCAGCAGTGTGAATCGTGCAATTCTCAGGCAAATAGACCAGATATTCAAAATTTCACGAATTCCTTCAGTTTCTTTTAACAAATATATGAGGAACGTTGATCAGCAGTGTGAATCGTGCAATTCTCACATCATGAACATAATCAGTCATTGAAATGATTTCTAAAAGTCTACAAACATATTCAGGCAAATAGACCAAAAATAAGGAAATTTCACCAATTCCTCCAGTTTCTTTCGACAGATATTGTAGAAACGTTAATTAGCATTGTGAATCGTTCAATTCTCACATTATGAACATAATCATTAATCGAATTCTTTCCTAAAATACTAAAACATATTCAGGCAAATAGACTAAGAATAAATAAATTTCACGAATTTCTTCAGTTTATTCCAACGAGTATCGTGAAAACGTCAATCAGCAGTGTAAATCGTGCATTTCTCACATTATGAACATAATCAATCATCGAAATAATTTCTAAAATTCCAAAAACATTTTCAGGCAAATAGAACAAAAATTGGGAAATTCCACGAATTCCTTCAGTTTCTTTCAACAAATATTGTAGAAACAATAATCAGCAGTGTGAGTCGTGCAATTCTCACATTATGAACATAATCATTCATCGAAATAATTTCTGAAATCCTAAAGACATATTTAGGCAAATAGACCAAAAATTGAAAAATTTTGTCGAATTCCTGCAGTTTCCTTCAACGAATATTGTATGAACGTTATTCAGCAGTGTGAATCGTGCATTCTCACATCATGGACATAGTCATTCATCGAAATAGTTTCAACAATTCTCAAAACATATTCAGGTATATAGATCAAAAATCAAGAAATTTCACGAATTCCTTCAGTTTCTTTCAACAAATATTGTAGAAACGTTAATTAGCAGTGTGAGTCGTGCAATTCTCACATTATGAACATAATCATTCATCGAAATAATTCCTAAACTCCTGAAAACATATTTAGGCAAATAGACCAAAAATTGAGAAATTTTGTCGAATTCCTGCAGTTTCTTTCAACAAATATTGTATATACGTTATTCAGCAGTGTGAATCGTGCAATTCTCACATTATGGACATAGTCATTCATCGAAATAATTTCTAAAATTCTCAAAACATATTCAGGTAAATAGACCAAAGATTGAGAAATATCACGAATTCCTTCAGTTTCTTTCAACAAATATCGTAGAAACGTCAATCAGCAGTGTGAAGCGTGCATTTCTCACTTTATGACCAACTACATTCATCGAAATAATTTCAGAAATTCTAAAAACATATTCGGGCGAATAGACCAAAAATTAAAAAAAATTCGCGAATTCCTCCAGTTTCTTTCAACAAATATTCTGTAAACGTCAATCAGCAGTGTCAATCATGCAATTCTCACATTATGAACATAATCATTCATCGAAATAATTTCTGAAATTCTAAAAACATATTTAGGTAAATAGACCAAAAATTAGGAAATTTCACAAATTCCTTCAGTTTCTTCCAACAGAAATTGGAGAAACGTTAATCAGAAGTGTGAATCGTGCAATTCTCACATCATGAACATAATCATTCATCGAAATAATTTCTAAAATTCCAAAAAAAATATTCAGGCAAATAGAACAAAAATCAAGAAACTTCACGAATTCTTTCAGTTTCATTCAACAAATATTGTAGAAACGTCGAAATAATTTCTAAAATTCTGGAAACATATTCAGGCAAATAGACCAAAAATCAAGAAATTTCACGAATTCCTTCAGTTTCTCTCAACAATTATTGTAGAAACTTCAATCAGCAATGTGAATCGTGCAATTTTCACATCATGAACATTATCATTCATTGAAATAATCGCTTGAATTCTAAAAACATATTCAGGCAAATAGACAAAAAATCAAGAAATTTCACGATTTCCTCCAGTTTCTTTCAATTAATATTGTATAAACGTCAATCAGCAGAGAAAATCGTGCAATTCTCACATAATGAACGAATATATTCATCGAATTAATCTCTAAAATTCTAAAAACATATTCAGGCAAATAGACCAGAGAATTAAGAAATTTCACGATTTCCTCCAGTTTCTTTCAACAAATATTGTATAAACGTCAATCAGCAGTGTATATCGTGCAATTCTCACATAATGAACATAATCAATCATCGAAATAATTTCTGAAATTCTAAAAATATTTTCAGGCAAATAAAACAAAAATTGGGAAATTTCACGAATTCCTGCAGTTTCCTCCAACAAATATTGTATGAATGTTATTCAACAGTGTGAATCGTGCAATTCTCACCTCAGGGACATAGTCATTCATCGAAATAATTTCAAAAATTCTCAAAACATATTCAGGTAAATAGACCAAAAATCAAGAAATATCATGAATTCCTTCAGTTTCTTTCAGAAAATATTGCAGAAATGTCAAACAGCATGTGAATCGTGCAATTCTCACAGTATGAAAAAAAGAATTCATTGAAATAATTTCTAAAATTCCAAAAACATATTCGGGCAAATAGACCAAAAAATTAAGAAATTTTACAATTTTCTCCAGTTTCTTTCAACAAATATTGTATAAACGTTAATCAGCATAATCATTCATCGAAATAATTTCTAAAATTTTTCGAATTCCTACAGTTTCTTTCAACGAATATTGTATAAACATTAATCAGCAGTGTGAATCGTGCAATTCTCACAGTATGACCAAACACATTCATCGAAATAATTTCTGAAATTCTAAAATCATATTTGGGCGAATATACCAAAAATTAAGGAATATCACGAATTCTTCCAGTTTCTTTCATCAAATATTGTATAAACGTCAATCAGCAGTGTGAATCGTGCAATTCTCATAATATGAACATAATCATTCATCGAAATAATTTTCTTAAATTCTAAAACACATTCTGGCAAATAGATCAAGAATTAAGAAATTTCATGAATTCCTTCAGTTTCTTTCAACAAATATTGTAGAAACGTTAATCAGCAGTGTTAATCGTGCAATTCACACATTATGACCGAATACATAATCGAATTGATTTCTGAAATGCTGAAAACATTCAGGCAAATAGACCAAAAATTGAAAAATTTCACGAATTCCTTCAGTTTCTTTCAACATATATTCATAAACGTCAATCAGCAGTATAAATCGTGAAATTTCCATATTATGGACAGGTACATTGAGAAATTGTACGAATTCCTTCAGTTTCTTTCAACAAATATTTTAGAAACGACAATAAGCAGTGTGAATCGTGCAATTTTCACACTATGAACATATTCATTCAACAAAATAATTTCTAAAATTCAGAAAACATATACAGGCAAATAGACCAAAAATTAGGAAATTTCACGAATTCCTTCAGTTTCTTTAAAAAATATTGTAGAAACGTCAATCAGCACTGTAAATCGTGCAATTCTAACATTATGAGTATTCATATGTATATGTTATCAATATAAATGATGATAATGATAACAATAATTGAACAAATGAACGGCTGGACCAATTTTTATGATTTTTGTGTTTTCGGTTTTGTCTTCTTCAGAAAATGGAATATGGAATATAATATTTCATCAATGAAAATAATGATTATAATAATAATAAAGAAACTCAAGAACAGCTGGACCAATTTTTAAGTTTTTTTTACAAAACACGTGTACTACAGGATAAAATTTAAGGCTCTCTTAGAGCTGTGTCTGTGCGGAATCAATGATTCACATCAGATTTGAATTGCTGGAGATTAAATTCATTTGAAAAAACGTTCTCAGAAAGTTCACTCCACATGAACGCAATTCTAAAAATTAGAAAATTTTTGAACAGTTGGAGGTGTATCGAGTTGAACTTCAGAACGATAATCAGCCACAGTCCAACGCGTATATCTGATATGTTCTACTATAGGTGGAATCTATTGTGCCGAGTCCCTTGAACACTTTCCGTGGAAGTATCTACAGAAAATAGGAAAATCTCCAACCCTTCTTCAATGTTCCCGACTATAAAGTTTGCAGTGATGTTTGCGTCCCCAATCAGGCGGATGACTCTTTTGTGGATGGAATCCAGCAGCTAAGGGTATGCTTTGGGGCGAAGCTGCATACATGAGAACAATACTCCAATGGTCTGAGCTGTGCTTTATAAAGCATCAAAAGTTGCTGAGGTGTGTACAGTTTTCTGGTTTGGAACAGAATTCCAAGCTATGGGAAGCAGCCTTTGCAATTCCAGCGACATGATTGTGCCAAGACATATTGGTGTCCATTATAACCCCCAACAAACTTATCGAAGCAGGAAGCAGAGTTGTCTGACCTGGCATTATTATATACACTTCAGAGATATTCACCTTTTTGGAGAAAACCGATTCCTGAGTTTTCGTGGAATTGAATTGAACCTGGTTTCATTCACCCCATTTCTAAATTTCTTTCTGATCCTCATTGAGATATGCAACCTCCTGCTGCCGGTGAAGATGTGCATCCGCAGCCGATGTCCTGGTATCCAAATGGAATGACGAGACAAGTGTTCTGTCGTCAGCAAAGCAATACAGGGTCTTTCACGACGAGCGTTCGTTAAGAATATATGAAGAACGATTCATAATGAAAAATGGAAATTTTGTGGTTGTGAGTTTTACAAAATGGCCTTCTCAACTGAAATATTTACAACTTCCGGTCTTTTTCCGTTATACCGGAAGTTAAGGGCAAGTTCCTTATTTCAAATGGAACACCCTGTATTTCATTACATTTTTGAATTTCTCAGCACATTTCAGGCACATTTTGTATAACAATGCCTGTACCTAAATTTGTTAGTTTTCGAGATATTGATTTTTTTCTGAAAAAATCATAACTCATAGACAGTAATAGTTGAAAATTTCAAACTACACCTCTGATGAAATCCAAGTCGTCATAATGGAAAAGTCTATCGTTACAAAATGAAAGACGCTCGTTTGGATTTGGTGTCTCAATGAGTTTGACGGTTGGGTACAGATGACTTATTTCGAATTCCCTCAGGTCCTGATGAATTTTCTCCGCTGTCCACTTTCACGTCTACTGACTTTCTCAGTGACCACTTTCATGTCTTATTGATGTTTGTCATGAACGCCATACCGAAATATTCGAAGATATGATTTGCTTTATTTCTCTCTGTGAGGGAATCGATTGATCCACAGAGTGAAATTTTTATTGGGTTTGACGATCATGTAAAAGAATCTTATGAAGCCATCGAATTGAAATAATAATAATGATTACTTCATCAATTGATTTGAAAGGTTCCATACAGCATAATAATAATAATAATAATAATAATAATAATAATAATAATAATAAATATAATAGGTGGATAAAGGAAAATGGCTATAAATTATTTCAAGAATTTGGTGAAACACAGTTGAAATATACAGATATGAAGGTAAACCTATGAAATCAACGATAGTAAAAAAGATGTATTACAAGAGTTAAAGAGAGATAACTACTATTAGTGGCAATTTCAGTTACACAACGTGAAATATCATATGAATGAAAGTAAAACTTCTGAATACATGAAAAGACTGATACATATTTATACAGGGTGTTTCAAATTCAATCCTCACCGTTGGGATCTCGGAAACTATGAGAGATACGAAGATGGTTAAATTGGGACAAAGTTGCGCATTTACTTGACTACCAACATGACGTTGAGAATGTTTCGAAATTCCGGAAAAAACCAAAATTTCGAAATATGGTGTTTATTTTTTTCTGGCTTCATTTTTCGAAGGATTCGAAAATAAATTGCCATTTTTTCTCTGCACATAATGTCGTTTTCAGATTTGCTATCAGACGTTTCGTCTTCCAGCCACCATCATCAACTTTATTTTTCTTGAGGATTCTTGTTGGAATAGAACCAGATTTAACCTTTTCAATGACGTATCAGAAGTTATCATTCTTTTTCGAAGAATTGGAGACATTGGAATAAATTAATTCCTATCACAATAGGCTTTGACTTTGATGTTTCTAAATTTGACTTTCAATTTGTTACACTTAATGACATTTTGTTAATTAACAAGTAATTGAATTTTTGGCGAAAAATTGCTTTCACGAATGAAGAAAGCAGAGATATGATACAAATTTATTACAAATACGATAAAAACAGTGTTAGGACATCGGAAATGTATTCGAACTTGTATCCCGAAAGACGACTACCACATCGCCACATCGAACTATGTTCAAGTCATTGGATCAAAATCTTACCGAAAAAAAATACGGAGACAGAATGGACCAGGAAACAGAAAAAATTTGATAAATGAGGTATACATGAGGTAAGTTAGACATTGTGTTCTTTTCAATAAAAATCGATAATTTGCAGATAAACATGAAACCGGGGAAATCTACACGTCAAATTCCCAACGAAATGAATATTTGTCATAGAAGTGCTGTAACCCCCCAAAGTTTGAAAATGCAAATTAAATATTTCAATATTTTGGGGTGCCAACACTGGTTGCTGATAG
>WOGR01002353.1:0-17700 GCA_015342045.1 Leptinotarsa lineolata | reverse complement strand
ATCATAATCTTCATCCCCATAACGTACCCGTTTTGACGGACCCGCCATTACTTTGAGTCGCGAGAAATGCTTACGTAAACTGAAACGTGCCGTCTCAGGGACTGTGCTCAACTAAATACTAAATATTTCTCAGACGTCGTTTACCCAAATTTACTCCCAGTTTAATGATAGGTGGGGCACCAATAGCTAATAGATTAGGTAGCGTAATTTGCAGAAAAGCGAGACCATTTTAGAAATATCTCGAAAATAAAAATGGCTGCAGTCTCACAGACGGCACGTTACCAGTTAAGGGTTAATATCATTCAGTGTTTCTTTAAAATAGGCAACTTTGCTGAACTGATCTGACTCTACAAGCAGAGACTCACATTCCAATAGCAATATTTTCTGGAAACTATAATCAATCATAAGTATTGCAGAAACATTAACACTTGTAGGTACTATTATCTGAACTAAATATAAATAAAGAAAAATCACTTACTAATGCCGAAGAGTTTGGAATCTTTACTAGGTGAATAGTCACTCCTACGTTTTGCACCAACTCCAACTCCTTCACAAATTACTGAAATATTTTCATCCATTGACTGGTCCAAAGGATTCATGCTGAGTGTTGGGGTACTAGAAACTTTCATTCTCATTGTCGCCATCTGGTTCGACAAACTTTCAATTTCGGAAACCATCTCATCGTTTCGATCTTTCAACTGGGAATTTTCCAATTGTAAAACAGATAATTTTGCTAACAATAATTTGCTTTCCTCATGTTCCATCTCACTATGCTTTTGTTTTTCATTTTCAAGGATTTCGATTTGGTTATTCAAAATGGATTTATCTTTTTCCAACTCAACAATTTTACCTGACAAATGATGGTTTTCTTTTTCCATATTTAGGGAATATTTTTGAGCAACAAGAAGATCATTTTTTATTTTTGTGACTTCCTGCTCTAGGCTAATGATTTTACTTTCAAGTCCCTGATTAATATTAGAAAGATGCTCTTTGTCTCTGGAAAATTGAGTAGTAACTTCTCTCAATATATCAGAGTGTCGTTGTTCCAACAACTTCACTTGATTAAGAGTGTTTCGTTCCATTCTCGAATGATTGTCGTCAACTTCCTGAGCTAAAAGGGTTGCCCTATTATTTGCTTCAAAAACGTCACATTTTAGTTTCTCACGTTCAGCTTGCATTTGCTCTAAAATATTTTTCAAAGTTTTTATTTCTGATTGGTACAAACTTAAATTTGCTTGTAATAGAGTGATATGAGGACTCTGAAATTCAGTTCTGGTTGCTTCATGGATACCTTTCATCTGTTTTTCCAAAACTTCTGCCAACTCTACAATTTTTATCTGTCTGCAATTAAAACCAAGTTCTTGTAACAGTTCTTTTGGAGAGTGTATCCCAATACTCTCCCACATTTCAATTAGAACATCTGTTTTGATGATCCCGTTTCCGTCAGGTCCTAAGGTAATAAAATGGAATGTACGAGAATCAGGAAAACTATTACTGTTTGTCTGATGTATAACGGGATCATTGCTATTAAGTGGGCTTTGATTAAGTACTTCGAACCAAGTTTCGTCTTGCTGCAATGTTGCCAAAAGCTCTTGAAAGCTGATTTTGTGATCACAATTGATATTTAGTTTGTGTGATAACTGCCGTATAACACCATCTGCTAGTTTATGGAGCCCTATTGCATCACATACCAATGTAAGTTCTGTTCTATTCAAATACCCGTCCTCACCAACCCCAAGTTTTCTCCAAGCCTCACGAAGCATTTCTTCTGTGCAAACTAATTCAAGTTCACTAGACAGCATGTGACAGTTATTCTCTGCAGTATTGCTGATGAGCACATCATTACTGCCTGGGAGAGAAGTACATCTCTTAAGCTTATAATTCGTTTTTCTTTTTTTTGAAGATACTTCAGACTGAGAATTAGATCTTTGAACTGATACAATGTTCTGGCTTTTATTCAGGCTGACATCATTTTGCTCATTATATATGCTAGTTATTTCATCGCTTCTAGGGCGGGACCTGCGACCGTATTTCTTTGAACCATACACAAATTTGGGAGAAACTTCCCGCTCAGGAGAAGTCTTCGTACAATTATCAACAGTTTCTTCATTTTTTGAATTTTTACTGCTTTGCATATTACCCAACAGAGCTAGCAATGCATCTTTGAACTCTGAAAATGTAGCCCTCGAATTTCTATTTTTCAAAAGACATTTCACTAACTCTATACCCTGCTCTTCAAGTTGGAGAGTTTGGCATAATTGTACTAGGCCTTCTCTATCCAGGCTGCCACAGTTCTCTTTGTCATGGCTATCAAATACTTTCAGTAACTGTTGTTCATATGGATCTAATGCAAACTGTTCCATTGTCAATGCGACCTGAAATAACAGAATAATAAGTTAAAGATGATATATCTGATCAATGAAAGGTAGTATTGAACTTGTTAGGAAATAAGTATCTATAGTAAAACAATTTTCAATTGAGGTAACTCATATACAAATTGAACTGAGAGCTAACGGCAACAATGTTAAATGTTAGAACTAAATTCTTAGCGGGGTCATTTTTATTGTCTATGCATCGCCATTGTAAATAATTGAAAAGTAAGATGATTGAGAAAACCACAGAAATCAATAATTTTTCTTTATTAATAAGATGTACAGAGTTATGATACGAGCCAACTAAAATGAGATTTTGATGTGCATTCAAAAAACAAATTGTACCCGCCCCAGAAGATAGCTATTGGTCGCACAAACTGATGTCAATAGTACATTGGCAAAATATGACTTAATTAGGCGGAGTCTTTTAATACAGAACGATTTTATGTTTCTGCTCTGATTCATCTTAGTTGGTGCGTAATATACTTGTTTTGAAATTGTTTCCTTCCTTCCTTTCTTTGGAAGATTCTCACTTTTTTTGTATCAAGATGGAGTTGTAGAAAGCCAAAAACTTTTTTCTAGAAATATTGGGATTATAACAGCAAATATAACTTAGATTCAAAGAGTTACGACACAAAAAAGATAATTTTATAAAACGGTTAAAACACAGGTCAGAATAATGAACAAAAGTAACAAATGCCTTATATAAAGTGAGATATAAAATATTCCATTGATATAGCACATACTCTTCAACAGGGCAGATTTCTTATAGATTCAGTGCAAAATAACTTGTTTACCAATGAAAAATGTCAGAGATCAAACTGATATTTTTGAAGAATTTGATACATTTTTTAGTCCAAAAGTTTCAATACAAAATATTCACTCAGACTTTTTTTAATCTAGTGGTATCATTTTTGTTTTCTTTTATTCACATACATAACAAGAAGGTTAACCCTACAGTGCTCAATGTGTTATATTCAGGGCATCACATTAAATTCCCCATTTGAAAGCTAATAAATCTCGAGTAGGTGCCCAAAACGTTTTGTCGCATATTTAGAACAGTTCTATGAATGCCATCCAATTTCCGATGCGCACGGTCAGTTACTGTTTATAACTTTTCAAAAGCCCGCTATCGGTCGCTATAATATGCTTGAAGCGAACACGTGATAAACGATTTATCAAATTTGTGTGATTCTTCTGTGAACAATTAATCCAAATTATTGTGTTTTGTTCATAAAGGTAAGGTTGATGTTATAAGATAAAAATCATTCATTACTTTTCATTTTTCCATCACAGGCTCGACTATATATTTGGATCTATCGAATTTGAGACTTAGCGCTTTTCATTCAGGATGGTTTGGGTAAAGAAATACCTTACAGATGCCGAGTTAGAGGAATGTATTGCACATCAGATAGTGAAGATGATTTCGATTGTTCTGATGGCGAGAGTTAAGAGGAAATTCCGATAAATGAGGCTTTAGAGGAATTCGAAATAGAAAACCTTGAAATTGAATTCGATGGTGGATATGCATTAGAGTCCAATGAGGAATCTGAGGTGAATGAAATTGAGCAGAATAATGAGATAGATGAGAATGTCGAAACTGATATTCAGGATGGTGCTGAAACTACTAAAGCTCAGATGGAAACCAATAAAAATAAAAAGAAAAAACTTGAAGTCACATGGAGAAAAAGAAATTTAGTTTTAGACGAAGATGCCAAAACTTTCAAAGGAAGTGAAACACTCGGTAATAGATTCATGGAATTGGAAACACCATTTGCTTTCTTCAAATATTTTTTTGATGATGAACTATTGCAGAATATAGTTGATGAATCAAATCTCTACATGGTTCAGAAAGATCCAAATTCGACAACGACAATAACCGTTGCTGATTTACAAAAATATTTAGGCATATGTATCTATATGTCCATCGTTCACATGCCTAATGTCAGATTTTTTTGGAGTAGTCGATTAGGATTGAGACAGGTAAAAGAGACTATGAGTCAAAATCGATTTGAAGCTATAAGAAGAGTAATTCATTTCAATGATAATATGAACATGTTACCCATAGAAGACGAAACACATGATAGGCTTTATAAATTGAGACCCATTATAAAGGCCCTGTCGTTGAAATTTCAGAGTGTCCCATTGGAAAAAAGCCTATCAGTGGACGAATAGTTATGTTCCACAAAGGCGAGGCATCATTTGAAACAATATATGCCAGCAAAATTTTATAAGTGGAGTTATAAGCTGTTCGTTCTTTGTGGAGCTAGTGGCTTCTCCTATAATTTCGAAATTTATAGTGGTGCCGAAAATCAGCCAAAATTCAGACTACCAGATGAACCAGATTTAAGGGCAGCTTCAAATGCTGTCATACGTTTATCCAGAGTGGTTCCAACTAATTTGAATCATGTGGTCTACTTTGATAATTACTTTACATCACTTCCGCTCATGTCATTTCTGGCTAGTAAAGGTATATTTACTCTAGGAACTGTGAGAAGAAATCGGGTTCCCAATAATTGCAAATTGCCTTCAGAAGAAAAAATTAAAAAATTTGACCTGTCTGCAATTTAGATGGCGTTGATATTTCTATTGTCCTGTGGAAAGATAACAAAAATGTTTCAGCATACAGGGGAGATTTTGTGAACCTTGTTTTGTTAAATTGATTCAGGTGTATGCTGTTTTTATATCTAGTATCGTACTCGTGAAGATCGCTATTTTTTGTAAATTTATCTTTATTATTGAATGTATAAATTATCAACTTATCTAGATAAACATATGGGAAAGGTAGAATATTATTCCGTTTGAAAGTATTTCTACAAGATTCGTTATAATCCATGCCGAAAATGAGTCTTATAAATCGTTTTTGTAAAATGAACACTCGTGATACTTCAGTTGGCCTACCCCGTAATGATATTACAGCTGATTGCATTTATTTTTCTTTCAACAGAGGTTGAAAAATAAACTCCAAACAGATTTGCAACTTCCTGTTCGGCGGAGTTTTCTTTCTCATTATAAGTTGAAGTTATATTTTTTTTTCGTACTTATTTGTACCTTTTTTCATTTTTACCAGACTTAACAAGATCTTTGATTTGTTATTATAATTTTTTATTAGGTTAGAGTGATATGTTTTCTCTTCACAAGATATTTTTATAACCTTTTCATTTGCTTATACTTTTCATTCAGATAGCAGTCGCCAGTTCTTTTCCTCAACCAATTCATATCTTTAAAGTTTTCAAGTTCTCCTTGCAATTCTCTAGAAAATGGAATTAACTCATTGATTTATTTTTCTCTAATTCAATTTCTTGCTTTGGGAAAGCTATTTCAAAACACCAGTTGAAGTGGTATAAAAAGTTTTCTAATACTATTTCAACATTACCATCTTGAAATATCTTCGATTTATTTTTTGTTTATAAAGTTTTGAATTCATGCATTGAGTTTGAGCAGAATTTTCGGGTTATCATTTTTTTTTGTTTTGTTTCAATTTATTTTTGTCTGTTACAAACCAACTTATGATTTGGGCAGAGTGGTCGGATATTCCTAAGTCAAAGATTTTGGAGGATGAATTTTCTATGTTACTTATTATGTAATCAAGCCCACTGACCGGTTAAGTGTTTTCCATATCTAGCTATACATGTTGGTTCATTATAGAGTAAATTCAAGTGGCACATTTCAAATAGATCAAAAAGTTGTTTTTTATAGTAGCTATTTCCCATAGAAACTATATTGAAATCCCCACAGATTACAGAGTTTGTATACTTATCTCATACATAGTTCAAGATGTGATTTAGGTTATCAAGGAATAACTGTGGATCTGCGTCATTGGATGAGCTTCGATAGATGATGGCAATTCTTTGTTCACTTCTATGGTAGAATACTTGAAATTAAGTTCTATGGATACATCCATTAAGTACGATAGGTTATTACGATGTTTGAGGAAGTGATATTGCTGTACCGCCCTGTTCAAGCTGAGAACTGTTGAAGCTGGGTACTAGTTCATAACCCGCTATCCTGATTTTTTTAAAACTTTCCATCGCACATCCAGTATTTAGTTATACAAGTAAAAGATAGTTTATTAAGATTACAGAATAATTTGAGGTTTATTTTGTTTGATAGACTGAATATTTATATGCATTAATTGAAAATTATGTTTAAATGTGTTGTATTCAGAGTTTCAATTTGATATGGAATTGTATTTTCATTTGTGTCAATGAACATATCTACAAGTAAAACTTACACTTCTTAATTTTAACTCAGATAGGTTTGAACAATTTTTACATATTGCCCTCTTAAACGAGTCATTGAGTATAACCAAATTTTTTAAACTTTGAGGCCTTGAAAATTAAAAAAGTTGCCATGTTACTGCCGTTTTATTTAGGAAAATCTTGAACGTTTTCAAGAAAAAATGTTTTCAGTTTTTAAATATTTTTTTCACTGAATAATTGAGTAGTTGACATTATTATAATGAAACTGGTTTGTCTCACTTTTAGCATGGTTTTTGACCTTAGCCCTGCATTAATGACATTTTACCCCACTTCTATTCATAACAAATGTACATATGAAATTAAATCTCATTTTTTAATAATGTAATTTCTGAGCAAGATTTTTTTCAGACTTTGAGAGTGATTCCGAAGAAGAAGAGATAGTAGATATTAGAGACAGAAAGGATTGGGACAGATTTGATTCTGTTCAAAGGGAATTTGCATCAATTCCACAGTGTGGTTACAAAATGCAACAAGATGGCAAAATGGTTACAAAACATGACGTTGTTATGAGTGGCAGAAGGAATGCTTGTAAATTACTTTCTTTTCCTCCTGAGTTTCAAACAGGAGATGGAGAGAACATCGATTTGAAGATATCTAATAAAGTGTTCAACAGGTAAGTCTGCTGATTTTTTCAAAGTTTTGATTTTTTGATCATTCAATCTTTGTCAAAAACATGTCAAATATATGAGTTTATTTCAGGGTGACAAATCTGCCTTCCTGCAAGGTGATGGGTCTTAAATTGGTTTAAAAATTCATTTTTCTCCAATACCGTTTATTTTATCTATCTTTTTTTACTGTATTTCTATTCTCTATGGCAGACTCGGATTACCATCTATTCTTGACCTTGACAAAACTTCGAAAGTATGCCTCTAAGGAACGGTTAAGGGGAGTGTGGGATAATACCTTCAATTATCTCGATATTTAGAGAATAATATTTCCCATAAAAAGAAACAAAACGTAATCATTTCCCATAGAGAATGTTTCACATAAAAAAGAAATTATTATTGCAAACTCATCGCATTTCACTTGAAATGGAAAATTTGTTAGCATATCAGCTATTGTGAAATTGTTGAGAGAATAAAACTCAAGCTTAGAATAAATTTGAATGCTCCTGCAGGACATAAGTCTCAGATCATATTACAAACATCAGCATGATTTTTCAACTATTGTCTAAGAATGAATTTATGGCATCGATTTATTCTAAACTTTAACTGTTTGTGTTGAGCTGTATCATACACCAAATCTTCAAAAAGTGTAGAACCATTGTTTTACAATTTTCTATGAGAAAGGTAAATTTGTATCAGTAGGCCTAGTTTCTTGGTTCGACAATTGTAGTTCAGTCCCTCTAATGTATATGGTACATCATTAGTGTTGAAAGTTAATTTTACTTCAGCATCCATCTAGGTGACTTTTATCGATAGTTTTTTATGATTTTAGTTTAAGAGTGCATTCAAAACATGAACAAACTAGAAGGCATAAAATTCATGATAAAAAAGAAGAACAAGCCACGGCAGAATTTGGTCTGGATGAATATACTAGGTTGCTCCTTTATAAGATGGTAAATAATCAGCTTCTGGAAAGAGTGAATGGTGTCATAAGCATTGGTGAGTATTAGGATGAATCCAGTGTTCTCTTTTATGAAATACTCTTATATGAATAAAAAGTAGTGATATTAACAGGAAGTTCGGCTGCTGTTCGTTTATTTTAGGTAATAAATTTATTTCTGTTTCGTTTAAATTTGTTGCCACTGTGTAAAAATTATACATTTTTTTATTCAGTTCGCCTGTAATCTCTCCTTAGTTTTCAAAAAAATCCATGAGTATGTGTATGTATGAAGACAGATCACTCGTTCCTTGTTTCTCTTTGTTTGCATCTGAAATTGATTATTTGAAAAACTATTCTGCACATTTTGTGGAGAGAATAAGGTCACCATATAATGAATTATCCAAGTTATTCATGAACAAATTAGAAAAGAAAATTATGGTTTCATATCAAATATGATAGATAGATATTTAATCACCACTTTATATATCATTGGTACATTTGTAGTAAGTTAGTCATTGTTAATGAAAATTTCTGGATTGTATCATACAAACTTCCAGATAAGGTACGTATATATACATACATATTACACGCAGATTCAAATTACACACAAATTACTTAAAAATATACATATCAAACACATTGAAATTAAAAATGATAAAATATTTATATTTCTTTGAAATGCAACTGATGCTCCAACAGTGCTCCAACAAAACTGATTTAATTTTAATTTTGAAACTACTCGGTTTCAAGTTTCTCACTTGTGATGGTAATATATTGAATAAATCCAATCTCAAAGAATTTTTATCCGACATAACAAGTCTATGCCTGGATCTCTTACAGCTGCACTCGATTTGTGAAACTGCATTGATCTCAAAATTTTGAGAGGGTAAGTAGGCGTGTCCCAGTATATGCCACAGAGATGATCAATAACAACTTTTCGTCGAAAGGCAAATTTCCTAACGTTTTTCGGAATTTTTAAAAATATGTACAGTAACCGAAATAATGAATTTATTCCATTTGGCTTTTACACACTGTATAATCGTTTTGACTTAAATTATTGGACAGATTGACAATATCTTCAAATTAATCGACAACTATGGGTGCATTCCACTAACCGCTCACAACAATCACGCTCACGACCGCAGTTTTTTCCGTTCCACTTGCTTGCGAGCGTTACTGTCATATACTCAAGTGGAATGGATTTTGGAGCGTTTTGATCGTTCATGTGAACATTACAAATGGCGAGGTTGAAGAAATGAAGTGGAAGTTTTAATAAGGTTACGTAAGCCTCAACAATAAGTCTCAATAATTGCAAGATAACTTTATTTATATAAAAAAAAGGAAATATAAAATTTTTTATATATAATTTCAGTGAAGTTGTTGAACAGATTAAGTTTTAATGTAATCAAAATGTCTTTTACGGCAATTGAATATTTGTTGATGCGTCGCAATAGTGCTCCATAGACTAGTTCATATCGTTCAAACGGAGAGTGGAATGCAACTTTACAAAATTATAATCACGAAAAACAAAAACTTAAGCCACGTATTATTGATTATGGGGTTGTTTTTCATCGTTATTCATATGAAGAATTCAAAGGTCATTTCAGGTACATGATTTTCTATCACATATTGCACTGTAAATTTTGAAAATATGTCTAATTGTACATTTTGATTTGATTATACCCTAAATTTAAGTTTACTCTAAAATAACTTCGTTATGTGTAAGTAATTATTCCATTGATAACTTATGAGATTGAATAATGGAATAAGTTAAGAAATTGGATATAAATTACGAACGACAGATAACATTTATGTCATATTTAAAAAATGCCCCAAAATATTCTAAACGTCCACTTCAACCCAACTCCTGAGATGGGGTCGTTGTGAGCTTGCCGTGAGCGAATGTAATGACGTCATGTGTGACGTTTTCGCCGCGACCTCAACCACCGCGGTCGTTATGTGGAACGGCTGAAAGACCATTTTAATCGTTGTAAGCGCTTAGTGGAACGCACGGTATATGAAAGGAGAACTTCAGATACATAAATTTATAATTATAATTTAATGGATGAAGCCGTTACTACGTGGTAAGAGATCATCATGAAAAATGAGAAATGAAATTTTTCTTTTTTTTTACCATTTTTATTCGTAACTTAAGTTACTGCAGTTTAATCCTACAAGGACATTTTCAAACTTTTACATTAAACTAGTTTAATGTTGTACAGTATGTCGTATAGTATGGAGTTTAGATAGATATCATGAATTACTCTGTGATTATATGTATCTCTAACAAGAAAACAAATATAAAAATGGATCCTATATGTGCATGGTGGGATAGTGATTGCAACAAACAAGTAGAGGAAAGAAAAAAAGTCGATACTTTCAAAAATACATCGTCATTATAAAATTGCAGATTATATCTAGAACGAAGGGATTTCTGAAAAAAAAAACGTTCAGGATTTCGAAATTACTCTGCTCTGTTGAATAGGGAGACCTATATTTCCTACGTGTGGGGTGTGGTTAAAGAGTCTTCAAACCAAAAAACTACCTCCGATTTTGTGTTGGTTCCATTTCTTTTTTGAGGAAACCAACTGCACTGACAATACTATCCTTCGCGAGTACCCGGTGAATCATAGATTTCTGTGTTGTACTGCGTTAATTTTTTCCTATACGTTTTGGTTTTCTTTGGCCTTATAAAACAAACTTCGCACCTCGATTCGATGAGGCGTTGATTCCACTGTTTTTCCTCTATATTGATTGGTCTTTTCGGGGCAATTTTTTGTTAGGCACCTATAATTGCCTCGTTTGCCTGTTCGACCCCTCCTCCAGACTTTCTGTGTCCCTTATGTTTGCGACTCCCCTGTCGAGGAACTCACCGAGTGTTTCTATGTTACCCTCCCAGTCAGTCTCTCGTGGGTTCCTGAACTTCGCAACCACAACGGGTGGTGTTACTAGGACAAATCGGATGTTCCTGTGATTGAAGCCCGATGGCACGATACCGTCCAGTTCCCTATACAATCACTCAGCCTGCTCGTCCTTAAGATCAGATTCAAGACTTCTTTCCGAGCAGTAGTGACTAAAGGTTGGTTTCTTACCTTTATTTACTATTACTAACCCTTCCCTGCTCCCCCATATCCCTCTTCTCCAGTAAAGTATGCGGAACATACTACCCAGCTTCTGTTGCCTTCCTCCGTGGGCATTGACAGGAGCGCTGAAACAAAATCGCCTGGGCAAAGCGTCGGTATTTGAATACAATTGACCCTGTTACTATGTGCTATATTCGCGCGTGGCCTTATAGCGGCCTGGTTGTAAAATTACTGTATTTGTTTGGGTTTTGAGACCTACTTTATTGACGTTGAGCTAAGGTTCCAGGAGGGCAATATCTATGCCTTGTTCAAATCCACTGTAAACAATGGCTGATGCAGCATTCGCATGTGGAGACCCTTATTCACCCGTTCTCGACGCAGATGGCCCTAGCTTGAGACCTTCTCTTTTGAGGGGGCACCTGCTCTAGTCTGAGCTTACCGGCACCCTTTGTGGTCGCGTCTCTGGGGGAAGACTCCCCGCTTCTTGGGTCGGCGGTTCTTCTGGGGAGAGGAACCCCCGCATCCTTGGTCGGCGTTGGCCTCCGTCTGATTTGCAGTACCTTCTGCTATCTCACCCGAGTAGCTGGGACGAGCCTTCCCAGATGCATGTCTCATATCTTTCGGATGGAATTTCAGTCTCCCTATTCCGAAATATAGTAGACATATCCAATTTTTTGAGCTCCTCCATGAACTCTTTGTTCATGACAAGAACCCATATTCGGCCTCTATCCATGGGGGCGCAGGTCCACACTTACCAGGATTAATCCCGCGGTTACCTATCTTAGACGACCGAGTAGGCGTTCCGCCTCACTATAATACACAGGATTCCACCCAGAGAAGAGCTATCCGCCTGATCTTATCACTTTCAACTTTGATAGTGTGGAATATCGAAGAAAGGTTGGAAATTTGTCTCTCTTTTATAAATACTTTCACGGGAGGAGTTCAAGTGATTTGGCACATTTGATTCCACCATGAGCGGTACATTTCAGAAATATGTGACGGACTGTGGCTGCTCATCGTTTAGAGGTTCAACTCAGTACACCTCAAACTTCACTGTTTAGGAACTCTTTCATTTGGAGAACTGCGTTTATGTGGAATAAACTTTCTGAGAACGTTTTTTTGAATGAATTTAATCTCCAGCGATTCAAATCCAACGTAAATCGCTACTTTCGCACAGGCACCGCTCTTAGAGCGCTTTAAGGATTTTCCTGTAGTGCTTGTGTTTTGTCCATTAAAAAAAGTATCAACCAAAGAACGTATCCTTTGGCAGCAAGTTACTACAGCGTATGCTCATTGTCACTTGATTTGAGAGTGGTTTGATTATATTTGGAGTATCAACTGAAAATGCATGTCATTAAAATGAAGAATTCTGTTTTTTTATGTTTAAAATTATGGAAACTACCGTTTCACGGAAAAGCTATATTTTTATTTGAATACAGTCAACATTCCTGTCCTCCTGGTATATAGATTTATGTATTTTATTTGTAACTGATTGTAAGTTTTCATTTTCAATAATTTTTTTTATTTAGTAATTTGAAAGTTGTTTCCCATTTATTGAGTGTTCAGTATTCCCAGGTAAATGTTCAAAATATTTTTATCCGTACATATATAAACAGGATAATAAACATAATTCAACCAAAAAATTCTTGAGAGACGATCTAATTTTTTCTCGATCGCTACATTTTTATTGAATTTTCAGGTAAGGAAGCTGTGATACTTCATGCTGACTCAGATCCTGCATTTCCATTCGCTACCGAACAGTTACCAAAAGAATGTGTTATTAAAGTTTTCAAGACGACTCTTTCAGAATTTAAACAACGAGATAAGTACATTAAAGATGATCATCGTTTCAAAGACAGGATTGGCAAACAAACTGCTAGGAAAACCGTTCATATTTGGGCAGAAAAAGAAATGGCAAATCTTATGAGACTCAAGAAAGCTGGCATTCTATGCCCGCATGTTGTAACGCTCAAAAAACATGTTCTAGTCATGTCTTTTATTGGAGAAAATCATCGGCCTGCTCCAAAGTTGAAAGATGCCAAAATGAAGGAAGCCGACTACATTGCTGCTTATGATGAGGTAATACTTCAGTTTGCTTCATTTTCTTGTCGTTCCGAATAAATATGAAATAAAAATAGAATAAATGATAGAATAAAAAACAAGTTATTTATTTTCTTAGGTTATACAAGCTATGAAGATATTGTTTGAAAAGGCGAATCTAATTCATGCAGATTTATCGGAGTACAACATTCTATGGCACAATAAAGAGTGTTATTTCATTGATGTTAGCCAGTCTGTGGAACCAAGTCACGAAAATGCCTTCCATTTTCTTTACAGGGACTGCAATAATATCATCAATGTGAGTTGAAATATTTTTTTATAATAGTAATATTTCATATATGTGGTGTTTGCCGAAAAAAAGTACTTAGTGTACGAAAACGAGTTTTCGAAAAATCGCGGTTAAAGTTTTGCAGTGTATTACTAACTACTATGTACACGCCTTCAGTGGGGGTGTAAGGTCTTGATATCATTGGTATGGGTATCTGTGACGTCATTCCTTCAATCTGCGATGTTTATTCTTGTTGTAGTGTGGCGGTAGCTTCAGTTATTGAGTCTGTGATTGGGCTACAATGCAGCTGATTAAAGTAACCTTTTCTAAAGTAACCTTTTCGTATCTGGGATTCCTATTTTATCATCACAAATGTTTTCTTTCAGTTTCGTAATTTTTGTAAGAATTTCATCAATTATTAATATTCATAAACCCTATTTCATTAAAATAAACGCGAGTGACGTTTTCAAAAGAATCAAGAGGTTTTCGATAAAGAGTTTGAAGCGGTTAATGGGATATAAGATGCGGTATATAATGGTGATGAATCTTCTGCAGTTTCTGGTTTAAATATTACTTCAGAAAATTGTGAAACAGAGTATGCTGAGTTTGAGGAGAATTTGAACGATACACAACTGAATAGTTCTCGCATCAGCATCGAAGAACTTGAAAAATCTGTCGAAAATAAAAATTAATCCGAAATCATAAATTCTTTATAAGAAGAGAATTCTTTAGAGTTTGTTTGAAGGTGAATGACTTCCATTGTATAATATTATATAAAATGATTTGAAATCCCTGAAATAAACAATACAATTGAAATTCAAAAGAATAGCTAAAAATGTCTTAGCTTATTTAACCACTAAAGATTGGTTTGAGGGTCAAGTATTCCTGGTTTGTAGATCTTTAGGTATTTAAAATATTCCTAAATGACATTTTATTATCAATAAAATTGTTTTATATCTCTGCCTCCAGATTTAAATGCCCTGGAGTCCTTTTTCGGTAATAATTAAGTATGATTTATTTGAGTTAGTTAGAGAGAATCAAGTGTTAAATTCGAATTTTCATAACAATTTAAAATTTCACACATGAAAAATGTGGTACTTTTCATGTTTATAGTTTGCCAATAAATGTCACTTTCGAAACTTTGTGATCAGGTTCATTTTTAACCAGTGCATTGAGCTTTGAAATAAAAACACTAGCCAACAAATGAGAAAAAAAAGCGACCAATATTATAATGGGTATACATGAGACTTTAAAGCATCCTGATTGCGAATTCAACATCAAAAATTTTCCATCACATATAGATTTTGAGTTATAGTTATTTTCATTTTATACAAAAATTTTCACATATAGGAAAATATGAGATCAAAACAAGAAAAAAACAATATATTTTGAGGATAACAGACTTTATTTACAATACACATGAAAAAACATTCAAATGAAGTCTTTCTTCCTTCGCTCTCGCGAAAATAAGGACCGTCTTTTTCTGGCACAAATTCGGAACCTGCCTAATCATTATACATTTCCAAATCTTCTTCCCAGTTTGCCGGGAAGAAGATAAACCTTCTCCATGAAGAACCGGCCTTATTGCAAAAGGAATATCTGGATATACAATGTTGTGTTTGTTCTTTCTTGAAAAACCAGACAGGTTTGTCATACAAAAGTAATAGTAGTTGTAATCATTTGTTGTTTCTCGTCTAATCATTGGAACTGCAAATAGCATAGAAGAGCGTTTGCCATTTAACCAGTTACTTAGATTTGCTGCACAGGTTTGGCAACATACGTGAAGCCCGATTCCGATATTGATCACCAACAACAAATTAAAAATACTTATGGTAAGCTACTTTGGTAATTTGATTAATTGGCCGTTTCTGCGATTTAGAAGTAAACTAACCACATATATAGCAAAAACTATCTGCGGGATTAACGCAGCCACGTTTCTGTACTTTGGACATTTTTGTAGTGTTGCGTACGTCGGGTTTAATCATCTGATACTGTATTTACAGGAGTCAACTTATTTTATTCACAAAGATAACACTAATATAATACTCTTAATATTCTCGTGTTTGCTCACCGTGCCTCTCTAATACTAACTCACCACTACTCGCGTTAAACCAATATTGATGATCCGATTGTCAACCTATTACTTTCATAGCGGTTCTGTATTTATGGTTTTTTCTGGAAACTTCGAACATCGCAAGTTCGAGAATCGGCGTTACAATTCTCATATACAGCGAAAGCAGATTAGAATACTGGACAGAACCGCTGTCTTGCTAGATTTTAAAAAATTACCTCAATTTAGGGAAAAAGCAAATTTGGAATGTCGTGTTCATTAAATTTTTGTGAAAAAAAAATCATAACTCAAAAATCTTACGTGTCAGGATATTTTTACTACTGTTATTTTCGCATTTAGGGACCAAAAATTAACAAAGAACTGCTTTTGACATTACAGTCGTAAATTGGCTGTAAACTAGTAAAATGAAAAAAATTCACGAAAAAGTGATATTCTATAATAAAAGGAGTGTGATTCTTTGAAAAAGGATTCAACAGTGAGAAATGTTTTTGTCTTTGAAAAGTTTTCTCAAATTTGTATCGTGAAAATATTAGGTATAACGTCATTGTACTAGAATATTTCTTTAATTTATTATGTAGATGTAATCTATTTTTTTGTCTAAAATTTGTATAATGAAAGTATATGGTGTAACATTATTGTAACACAATTTTTTATTCATTTATTATGTAGATCTAATCCATTTTTCCACTTTCAGTTTTTCAATAGAAAAGGTGTTCCTGATATTTACACACCTGATGATTTATTCAACTATATAACTGGCTGTGATTTCTGCGACAAGGTGGCTCTTTTGGACTTGCAAGAATCCTTTAAACTCAAACCACATTTGTTGGACAAACCAAGTTTAGAATTGGTTTTTAATTTTGACACCGCCTGGGAAAAGGCAAAATCAGGAGAGATTCCCATAGATACAGTTGTAGCAGAAGTTGATTCAGGTGTGGTTGAACCTACAAAAGCATGATTCTGGTTGAAATGAAAATTGATTGTTAATAAACCGACAAAGGAACGGTAAAATAAATTATTGCTATATTTTAAATATGACTGTTCATTGAAAAGTATATGAGGATGTTTGGAAACACCTTTTTTTTAATATTCCTACTTTGTCTTTAAAAGGAAGACATTCATCTTTTCCTTATATCATTCACGAAATACTTATATCATTCTGGATTACTATTCAGTAAAATTATTATTTATTCAACCCATAAATTAAAAATATGTACAAGAATGTATAAATCAAATAAAATTTCATGGTTGTTAGGCCTTGAGCTTGAGAACGCAATGTAGGCCATAAGATTGAGGTTCATTAACTTGAAATTGATAAAATTGATTAGGAGGAAAATAAACACTATGCAAAAAACGATTGAGGAAAAAACTGTATCTTCAACTTTTCAATCTGATGAAGCCTACAGGAAAAAATTGAAAACTGAAAGGGCGTGACATCACACATCAAACTAATACAGAGTAAAGAATATGGAAAGAACTCAAAATAAAGAGAGTATTCAAAGTCAAAGTGACATTATTATGGTTACGTTCAATACTGCAATTGAATCAGCATTTTGAAGAACATGAATCAAAAAATTTCATTTATAGGAAAAACACTAAGCTTTTATTTGTAGTCTGTTCATTCACTAATATTTTTCAGAATTTCAGAGTTGTTTCCTCGTAGTGCCAGTTGAGGGTTGTTGCTTTCTCCTCATTTTTACATCCATTATTTTCCGTAACAGCCACAAACTGTCTACGATAAATTGACCATGAAGATTCACCATCGAAGGTTGGAGTTTTAATAAAAATACTGTTAAGGTCGGTCTAGACGCTACGCTTTGCACAACCTTTTATCTGCACAGTTCAACACGTTGCAGATAAACATTTCGTCTAGATTGAAGAAATGCGCAGTTTTGAATTCGGCGCATAGACGATACAGTTGCAGCGGTAACTGAGCTAGAGAGCATATACAGGCTGATTCACGGTGGATGGCACATTAGACGTTTCTGGTGAACCAGACAACGGATCACTTTGAAAATTTAATGGAGGGCATATTCGG
>WOGR01002352.1:1450-17702 GCA_015342045.1 Leptinotarsa lineolata | reverse complement strand
AAAAAGAAGACTGGAGGCTGTTTATTGATTCTTCCAAAACTACTTCAAAAGCTGTTTTATTAGACAATAGTAACACTTATGCATCTATACCTGTTGGCCATTCTGTACATATGACTTATGAAAACCTAGAAATAGTGTTGAATAAGATTGGCTATTCGGCTCATGGTTGGATGATATGTGGTGACTTGAAAGTAACATGCATGCTTCATAGTTAGCAAGGCGGTTTTACCAAATTTCCAAGTTTTTTGTGTGAATGAGACAGTAGATCAAGGGATCAACATTGGTGCAGAATGAATTGGCCTATGAGGAAGTCTTTAAGACCCGGCGAGGAAAAAATTCTCCGCAAGAACCTTGTAGATCCTGGAAATTATCTCTTACCACCTAAACATATGGAGTTAGGCCTCGTGAAATAGTTCTTGAAGGAATTGCCTCCTGAAGATGGACGTTGTTTCAGGTATCTCTGTCAGAAATTTCCAAACCTTTAAGAGGCTAAACTTGAAGAAAGCGTCTTTGTAGGACCCGACATTTGCAAAATGATGTTCGACGTAAACCTTGAAACCACATTGACCACACATGAGAAAGAAGCATGGGTATCATTCAAAAAAGTTGTCACAAAATTCTTGGGAAATGCAAAAGACCCAGAATATCGTACCATTGTAGCTAACATGTTAAGGAATTTTGAGAAACTAGGATGTTTGATGGGCCTGAAAGTCCACTTCTTGAACAGTCATCTTGATTACTTCCCGGAAAATTTGGGAGATGTTAGTGAGGAGCAGAATGGGCGTTTCCACCAAGGTATTAAATTTATGGAAAAACGTTACCAGGGCCGCTAGAACATCAACATGACGGAAGACTACTATTGGTCACTTCACCGTGAAGCTCAACAAGCGACTCATCGCAGGAAAGGCTAGACAAAAAACTTCAAAGAAAACAGAGAAAGAAAGTATAAACCAATTCCATCTGATTAGTGAAACCTACATTACAACACTGTATCATTATTTCAAACCATGATAGTGATTTAACATAGTGTTTCATTAATTTTACCATACACCGTACAGATTTTAAATTATCTAAAAAAGTCGATTTCTCAAAAACTATGGGTGATACAAAAAAACTAATACCAGGTTCAGATTCAGCACACAAAAATCTATAAAAATCAACTATAAGAGTAAAAAAAGTTTTCAAAAACATTTTTTGTTGGCCTGTGTTATTATCATAAATAGCATCATTTTCATTATCTCCCACATCAAAACGAACAATCACAGTGTGTACTCATATCACCATCAATCAGTGTCTGTCAAATTCATGTTTGATGATGACTAATTACATTTTTGATGCCCACATACTTTACTCGTCTGTATGAACTAATTTCACCAATTAGTTCGAATGAATGAGGTGTGACGAATATCCTCCATTGTTTTCATTTTCTTCATGAAATGTATCTAATTCTACCCCGTCCTCCTGGGAGCAATAACGCTTGAAGCTTCCTCGCAACGTAATAGCTGCGGACAAAAGAAAATGCAGGTAATAGTTGTTATCATTGTACATCGTGAGCGCATCAGTAGCTGGCTTTTCTCGAGCTTTTGTAACTCGTTTTGTTCCCGGGGCATTTGGGCTTTAGAGGATACTGGCCATTTACCTCTGTGGATGAACCGCCCTCCAGTCCAATTTGTGTTTTAAACACAGGATATTTCTGCAAGCAAATGAGTTTATATTTTTAAAAACTCCGCAAAGTCATAATTCGATGTGAAATGGATGTACAGTATGTCCAACGATAACGTTCCGCAACACACATAACTCCAAGGAGGAAATTTTCCATGAAAATGTGGCTAGATTGGTGAATATTCGAAAAGATCTTCGTTCCAAAACAAATACTGCTTCCGCACACCGGAACTGTAACACTATTCCAGAGGCACGTTTCAAAAATCAAGCTGGCGTCATGTTCCGATGAACTATTCTGCTTTGTTTTTGGAAATTTTCAAATTCAATAGGAATGTATTGAGCTTCAAAATGTCAGTAGTAAGTATAAAAAAATTTAAATGCAAAATTGAAGGAGTTGTTTGAGTTGAAAACTCATTGTAGCAAACAAGTAAATTTTTGAAATATTATCAGCCAATTTTCAACCGTACATTTTGGAGTATTAGTATTGTTACTTCACGATAGGTTTCGCCCCCACCTGAAAACAAAAAAAGGAACTTGAACGTAACAGGCAAATTGGTAAATTTGCTCCGAAGTGTTACTAGGTCGTTAAATTTGCTGAAAATTGAATGTTACTGGCGGATACTTGATAAAAATCGATATTAAAACCTACTGATACAATTTTCTGTAAGATTTCCACTATAAAAAATGAAAAGTCATAGTCAACTGTATGAGTGAGTTGTATATGTAACACTTATTGTGAATTTTGTCTATGTAATTACAGGGAACAAAATTCAGGCTGTGGTCGAATGGAAATTGTGGTACCAAATTTTTTATCCGCTATTGCAGCAAACACGTTTAGTGGTACATGTGTTACCTGCAAAGACGATGGTAGTATCTGAAAGTCTCGGTAACGACTAACTGGGGAGCTACATGTTCACCTGTATTTATACTTATAGGGATTGATGGAGGGGAGTCCATACGAATGTTCATTTGAAGTCTTAATGAGAATATCCTTGATACCACGTTCTGTTGACACGTATCTATTTTTTCTGTTGATATTGTTGGATTGCTTTTAGATTTCAATGCAACAGTTTTTTGTATTCAATTTCGTAATCTGTTTCTGATAGGCCACGATCTACAAATGCAGATTTCAGGTTGCATGAGAGCATGAGATGATAGTTTCAAATTTATGCTGTTGTGGATACTGCATTTGTTAGTTCTGATATAAACAAGTTCTATTTTTGGCAAAGTTTCTATTTTTTCCTTGGCCAAGGTTGCTAAGATTAGATGAGGGAGATCTCCTCATGGAATTTACAAATTTTATACAGAATTGCAAATTTTATTTCTATGAAATTGCAAATTTGAATCTGTTTTACTTTGAATGGTAAGATATATGCTATTGGTTCTTTATACAGACCTCCCAATTCTTCTCCTGTAGAATTCTGTTCATTTTTGGAAGAGCCTCTGGGAATCTAAGTCCCTAAGAATGGTTATGTAATCTTGGCAGGTGACTTGAGTATAGATTTTTGTGATCTGAAATGTAGAGATTTGTCTGTACTGCAGAATATTATCGAGGTGTATGATTTAAAGCGAGTTGTTGATCAACCTACACGACTAACTGATTTTTACAGTACCCTTCTAGATTTTATCATTTGTCCTGATGATCTGAAAATTGAAAATTCTGAGGTAGCTCATTGTTCAACATTTTCTGATCTCTGTTTGGTAACATGTAGTTTCGGTATCAAACGGTACAAAACTCCTGCAACATTCAGAAAATTCAGAGATTTCAGACCATTTAACTATCACAACTTATATGAAGAATTATAGCATAAATACCCTTGACAAAAAAGTAAAATACTCTGCTCTGGATATAGCTACACTACGGCACTCCTGAAGATAACAGACGATATTCATATGGCCACGTATCATAATTTACTAACCGCCATGGTACTGCTTGACTTCTTCAAGGTATTTGAAATTTTCAATCATGATTCATTGATAAACATTCGTCAATACCTCGAATTATCAGCAAATGCTAATGAGCTCTTCAGAAACTACCTTGCTGGGAGGACACAGTCAGTTTTTTTATAACAATCAAATTTCAATTCCTTATCAAGTTCTTTCAGGAGTTTCCCAGGAATATATTATCGTGCCGCTCCTTTTCTTGATGAATACATCACATTTCTTTTATAGAATTCAACACTGTTCAGTCCACACCTAAGCTGATGGTACTCAAATATATATTTCTTTTGATTGAAACAACAGCTAGAAAGAGATGCCTATCTTAATTGGAAATTGTGATTGGAAATAAGCAGGTGCATATAGAGGATAGTACAAAAAATCTGGGACTCATCATTGGCAAACACCCTTAGATAATTCTCCCATGTGTCTTCAATTATAAAACGAGTCTATAATCGCCTGAGATTGATATACTTGAATAAAAATATTCCGAATAAGCGTTTGAAAACAACTTTATGCCAGTCTCTCATGTTATCTCAAACAAACTATGCCGATGTGGTTGTTGGTCATTTTCAAAATGTGATAAAAATGGATTGCAAAAATTACAGAACACCTGTGTTCTCCTCATATGTGGCATACGTAGGACAGATCATGTAACAAATGCTTTGGAATCTCTGGGTTTGATGAATATGGTTGAAAGGGGAGCCCTTCACGCCTGCTACCTATTCAAAACAAAAAAATCCTAACTAACAAAAGTCCTCCATATTTATATAATAAAATAAGATTCGGAACTGAATATTCGTTACAAATCAACATTAACTTCACCAAGACACAGAACAGCTCTTTTCAAAGATTCATTTTCTCATTATGTAACCTGGCTAATGAATAGGATTCCACCTGGTTAAAAAGACTTACCACTGACTTTATCCAGAAAACATCTTGAAAATGAAATTCTGAACAAATTACTTGAATCAGAAGTGAATTGAAGCATCTTCTTTGAAAAAAATGATTCAAATAACTGCATCAGAACAACACATTGTTGAAAGTCCTTTTGTGCATCTACTTGAGATGCACGTTTTATAGTTGAGTGGAAGAACAAGTTTCCTCTGCCGACTAGAATTGAACTCTGTCTTTTGACTGACATTCTGTTCTATATATTTTGTATTGTCAAATTATCATATATTTATATAGTTTGTATTTCAGTCAATGAAAATGATTCAGTTGTGAAGATCTGTAAGACATCAAGTGCACTGAGAAGAAATATCGAAATCATGAATCTCTACCTTCGAATATATGAAGTCATCAAGTGATCTAAAATGAAATGAGCAAACAAAATGATACCTCAAATGCGATTATTGACAACTCACGACAATAAGCTGTGTTCTCTAGCTGTATACTCCATGAAACGTGATATGTGAAGAAATTTTGTATATTATATTTCTGAATATATTTCTGCAATATATTCAACTAGTATTGTTTCATGATGATTTTCACCAATCATCACAATTGTTCATCAAGAAATTTCTCAATAAACTATTTTAAATAAATATAAAAGGTATGCCGTTCATGAAAAATGAGAGGATCAACATAATAGTTAATATTAAATACTGAATAATTTTTTAACATACTGATCTTCAGAGAATTCTTATTAATTTTTCCATTCAAAAAATATGTTATAAAGTTGAATAGTTTATGCTGTTGCGGCTGTTTTTGATACTAATACTTTCACTAATATGACGTTACTGAGGCACTTTTTGCAAGGATTAGAATTGCCTCATTAGTGTTCGATACATTCTATGTCAACGGCCTCTCCAGCAACTACGACACCTATATTTCGTCTAATAGTTTCAGTTGAAGGAATATAATAGCTCTACTCTGATGAAACCACTTACGCTAAATTGCATGTAAGGGAAATTTCAACAGCAATTGTCAGTATAAAGGTACATTTACTCCATGAAGCGAACTTCAACACCCCTTGTCTCCAGACAAGTACATGTATGAGAATGATTGCTTCTGCACATCTAGTGATAAATATGTCACTTTACACAGACGCCGTCATCGGTTACCCAGATGTGTAGGGATAAATTAAGAGGCAGATATTTAGAATTCTGAATGACTGCTATTAACTCAGTGATTTCAAAATAAGCTGTTATTTTCAAGTTGAAGTATTTTTCTCGAAATATTTGATTATTTGAATGCAGCGTATCGAGACTTTACTAGACATATATAAAATTGATGTTGCATATTGGAAATTTACTAGAAACATTAAATTGATGATTAACTAGGGTGCTTCAAACAATTGGCCTGGAGTATTATGATTATTAATACCACAGAATCGAGTGAACTGAAGCCTATGAATACCCTTCCACGTTCAGGGAAACTAATAGGAACCATAGCCATTTTAGCTTTGGAAAAAATGTCACCGAAAACTATGTTACAACTATTGGCAACGATGACCTAAATGATGATAAATATGATGTAGTGGTAGTGGTTTTTTTGAACCAGAAAACAGCCTTCGAAATGATTGATGATATTCCCGGATTCATAAGCCGTAATCTTTTGGTTTATATACCTAACTTTTTGACCGGTACTACGGCCGATATTATCAACGGCAGCGTTTTATCTTGCTGCGATGCACGAACTGAAAACAGTCCTGGCCTTTGATAATATTTGCTGCAGTGGCAAACGAAACGTTGGGTATAAAATGTCTGCATTACTATGATAAGGATATAATGATGCACCCATTTTCTTATATAAAAAAAACATTAAAATTCATATTTATATAAAAAATATGGATTCACTTGATATGTGAGATTAATTATCATAGTATATTTGAATCATCGTATTCATTCACAAACAAAATTTAATCATACTCACTTTTATATTTCTCATTTGTTCTCATTATTCTGTGTTTATAAGTATTATCTTTGAATGAAGAATATTTCTATCTAATTATTGTGGAAAACTAATACACTATTATTTCACGACGCTGTTATTATCAGCTGAACAAAATTTTTCAGTACAGGCAATTAATTTTTTCACTACATTCTCGAATGAAAATCACATTGTCACCTTAACGCCATCAGTACTTCTCCAACAAGCTTAGTTAAAGACTTAATAGTGGTATCAAACGAGAAAGTTTAATGGGATAAGTTTTTATAATCTTTCACTATTTTGCCGAACTTGAACAAGTCAGGAATCAGAACCACCCAAATTCGATGGCTTTACAAGACTTACTGAGGATTCAAAAAGTATCTTGAGAAGTCATTATTGGAGTTCTACTTGTGCTAAGGACAGAAATTATTACAACTTCGACTATGTCACGTAATGATAAAAACACAAAGTTTATAGGATCAGTATGAGAAGTTATCAGAATATAATTTCAAAAGAGTATATTGCAGAGGGAGTTTTATGAAATATCTCGATTTATTCATTCAATTCAGGTAATTCATCATCACATTATTCGATTCAGGTAATTGTTTGAAATACATAAATAGCTATTTCTCCTTTCATGAATAACCATTCCATGTGCTATTTTGCATTCATCAAAAAATCGAGAATTACACCTAAGCATAGGTGCCTATTCTCTCAACTCGAATGAATCCTAACGACTATAGAAAACAAAAACAAAAAGTTTTCATATTATAGGTTATATAATATTTTAGAGAGAGAAGGTGAATGCAATGGACCAAATGAAGGAGTGAGAGCGGATATTCCATGAATGAATTCTCATTGGAATTTCCGTATGATATAATAAATTTGTGTCAGTTTTGTACTAGAATGATTCAAAAAATATTGTTGAACGATGTTGCGAGCTATAATTTTATTTATATTCGAATTTGTGGAGTGTGTATATTTTTCAGAAGTACTGGCAGCATATTGTAGAGTTTTGAACAGAAAAAGAAAACAAATCTCTGAGTGCGAGTCTAGTGAAACAATGACAGTTGTAATTTGTTAAGTGAATCTACTTACTTTGGATTTACATTGGTCATATTTCCCAATGTTTGAATAAATCCTTGTCAGGCTTTGGAAAGTATATAAAGATCTGATGCTTAGAAATTTGGTATCACTATATAGAGAATCAGTTGCATGCAATCAATATGTATGCAAGTCATTGTACTCTGAAATATTCCACCCCAAGCTATTATACGATACCGTATTACCGACTCAGCTAAAGGCGTATAACACATTCTTAAATTCTTCTTATCTAGAATATCTCCTAAGTTATATAAGGTGTGAATAAGCTCTCTCAGTCTTTTTGTGACTTGACTTATGTGTTCATCCTACTTGAAATGCTGGTCCAGCATAACACCTAAGTATTTAATGATTGAGGTCTTTTTTTTTATATCACATGTACATGGTTGATGTGAGTCACATCTCGAACTTTTCATTTTTAGTTTTGTTCTTAGTGGCTGATCAGTGATTTGCAAAGAAAATGTCATAAATTCTGTCTCACTCACACTCAAGGTCAGTAGATTATAATCAAGCCATGTCTTAATCTTTTGGAGCCCGTCTTCAGCAAGTTTATAGACATTTTCTCATCATTCTCCTGTGTATACAAAAGCTGTTTCATCAGCATAGCAGTTGAGGTGACCACAAAAGTCGGTCATTACTGTGATACTGTTTATGTAAATGAGAAAGAGAACTGGTCCAAGAATAGTTCCCTGAGGAACACCAATAATGACTTCTTGTGGGGTACTCAACTGTTCATCAATTTCAACTGTTTGTAATCTATTTGCTAAATAATTCTGTAAGACTTCTAGTGTCTTATCTGGTACCCCATATGTATATAATTTTTTATCAGTAGACTATGGGATACAGTGTCAAATGCTTTGGCCAAATCGAGAAATATGGCTGAACACTTCTTCGATTTGTCCAATGCATCGACAGTTTTTCAACAAGTTCCAAAATAGCATTTTCAGTGCATGATTCATTCAGAAAGCCGTACTGACGGTTAGTTATGACGGAATGTTTGTCAAAGAATGATAATTTTTTCTCAATGCATTGTTCGAAAATCTTCGAAATATTGTTGATAACAGAGACTGGCCTGTACCAGTTTTATTGAATGTTGTTACGATTGATTCTTTCCATTGTCGCGAGACAGCCCCTTTTTGAAACGATGAATTTATACCAATTTGTACCAAGAGAGTCCTATGATCTGTGTTCGAGCATTTTTTATCATTTTAGTAGTTTTTCCAACAGGTCTTGGGGAGCAGTTATTTCTAAGAGTTGCAATCAAGATGATTACTTCATTATCAGTCGTAGGTTCTAAGTACATAGTAGAATTTATAGATGTGTTTCCAAGAAACCCGTTTGGCAAATCTGCAGAGTGTATCTGATCATACACTTCCTTCAATATATCTTATTACAAGATATTAAAAAAACCCTGTGACCACGATGCAGTCAGTCTACAAAATCACATCATGATAACATTGAATAAATTGAAATTTATTGATATAGAGCTAATGTGATATTAGAATAAGGCAATATAATCATTGCAAGCATTGAGTTAGTCAGTCATAACTGGTCCACATATATTTGATTACATTTGAAAACTAATCATCACTGTGTTGACTGATACTACATACGTATTCAACGAATATGTTTATGCATACAGAGAAGAATTTAAAATAATACAACATCATATATACAGCAACATCTGATGCTTCTGTGGTTTCTACGATGTTTATTCAATTGTATGTATTACTTTAGTTGTTTCTTTATGTGATTTCAATCTGAATAAATATTATGCCTGCATTTATGACTATCAAGAAACTTCATTCTGATTGATATATAAATTTCAAAAGTCTTTAAATCTTCTTTCCATCCAGGTGTTTGTTTGGCAACGCTAATGATAGGTTCTGGTCCTGGCCACACTGGCACCAGAGCGTGAAGGTGTTTTTGGTCCATCTGTGAACCAACAACTATCTGCTCTCAACATTTCCTTCTCCCGGAGGATCCAGTCCTCACTACTCGGGAAAAGTACTCTATAAGACAGTTCGTAGTTGACAGTTGGAGGCATAAAGTCAGAGGTCATTCCCAGAATGCTGTGACATTTAGTGTCAGCCAGTAGTCTAGTGTACTCTGCACTAGATTCCTTCGTGCAATTTGTGATGTGCACAAGTCTGCAGTCCATCTGGCCTCTCTCTCTCTCCAGAAAAAGGATCTTTATGGCTGCTGACGGTGTGGAACTGATTGTATCACAGATAGCCAAAGAATCCTGTCTCTGTGAGCCAGAGAGCTTTGCCTGAGCCGTTTCCTGTGAAGCTTTCGACCACAAGGCAATTGGTCTGACAGTCATCACATATCTCCAATGGATTCGTTCAGGACCTAAACTCCAAGTTTCAACACAAATCCTTCGACATGTCCATAGAGACAGTCTGGATTTGCGTAAAACTTTTTCCAAGTGAGCGTTCCAGGTTTTTTATCAAGGACAATGCCAAGATATTTCAGACAAGCAGAGAGTTTATTATTGCAAAAAATTTAAACATTTCGAAAGAAGGCAATAAAATCACCTTTGTTAAAACGAGGTGCAGGGAAGTGATAGGCTAACTAACAGTGATAGGCTTGCTAACAGAGTGACTATATTGATTAACTGAATGCATCTCATGGGAAATCTTTAGAAATCGAAGGGTTCCGAACTTCGATAATTTTTACTGAAAACCTCCAGAAAATAAACTGAAAAGTCTATAGGGCAGACCTGAAAACATTTTCAGACCGGGTTGGTTTCGATATAAGAGATTCTACAGTCGTGTAATTAGAGACACATCGATTACTGGAGTCTATTGTCTCTACGTACAACAAACGTTGTCTTGCAGCCAACCAGAGATCGTACAGGAATGTTTCCTGATGGATTGAAGTTTTGTCACAGATGAGACAACAAACCAGAATAACCATCATGAGCAGGGAAATTAGGTATCTGGGATCATTACGTAAGGACCCTAACTGAATACAACACAGCTCTGGGTAAATCTAAGGACTCATAATTGAGAAGGTCTAATAGACTCAAGTGTGCATCAGATTCTGTGAGATACTTTCGGGGGGACTCCAGGTCTGAATGTACAATCGTAAAACAAATACCGGGAGTACACGGAAATAGAAGGAGAAACTATAAGAGAGCTCTTCGGACTGCACTTTCCCGGGACAGAAGTTACAAATCCAGCATTGGAGTTCTGGACAATCTCACAAATGGAGGCTATTTAGTGAGCGCCTAGGGGAAATTAGCTGGTGGCAAAGAAAGTGGTAGATGAGGGGAAATCAGATGAGTCATAAACTCATTCCAACCTAATGAGTAGGCAATTAACTCAGAAATATCGTGAGAAGAACTGCAACTTCTACTCAAAAAAATTTATATTTAATCCTGTGAGGAAGTTTGGCTCTGGAATATACAAAAAGTATGAAGACTGATTGGGGTCATAATCATTCCAAAACCTGGAAAAATAAAATCTCCTTTCTTTTGCAATTGAGACATTAGAAAAACTTTTCGACAGACATATTGGGAAAAACTGGATAGTAGCTCACAGATGCCTATAGATCAGGTATATATGGAGAGTGATTGGGGCCATCATCATTCCGAAACCTGGAAAAACAGAATCTCCTGTCTATTGCAATTAAGATATTAGAGAAACTTTTTGACAGACATATTGAAAAAATAACACTGGCTACCAGCTCACAGATCAGGTATGTCTATAGTAACGCCAGGTCATGGGAGAAGCAGAGAATGCTTACGGGAATAAGGAAATGATTTTAGCTGCTTTCTCGAACGTGAATGGTGCATTTGATTATACTTTACTGGAATCAGTCATCCAGGCATCGAGGGGAAGAGGAATCGATGACACTGGCTGCAGGTGGATGAACTATGCAGACGACTTGGTCTTCCTAGTCTAGGGTAAACATAATAATATAGTAGGGAATCGCATGTAGCAGGTTTTGATTATTGAAACTGATCGTACTGTACTCGAAATGGCACGAAAGGTAGAACTTGCTCAATTTCTTCGGGTTGTCGTTTATTTGAAGATGGCACCTGGTTAACAATAAAACCTTATTAAATCTCATTTTTTTTCCCAAATTATAAAATTATTTCGAACATAAATTCGAATTCACACACTAAAAATGTTACACTAGGCCAGTAACAAGATGATACAACGAATCAACAAAATCTCAACAGAAACATCACGTTATGACTTTTCTCTTCAAAACTTTCCTGACTCATAGAAAATATCTATCATAAAATGTGATCTCAAACCCCATCGGGATATCTTGTTATTCTCCTCGAGAGTCTCGAATGAATTCGTATTGCCAGTGAAATACTTCAATAGTGTTTGAGAGACTTCTGCTACGAACTTTTTCCGTTCCCAACTTTGCAAGAAGTCGAACAAAGTCATGTCTGATCTAATAAACAGATAAACTCATTTCCCGTGTTTGACACATTTTGTTTTTCATCATTTTTATTAGTTTAGAAAGAATTTTTCGTCACTTTCTGCGAACCTATTATTATTCTGGACTGCTCCCATTCGCCGCCATGTTGTCGTTCCATACGTATTCAATTTATTATTCTCTATATATCTCAAATTCCTTTGATGTTCACCTACATAGTGTGCGAGTTAACTTTATACTGTTTTCCTGCTTTCTATCACAACGCCTAGTCAGCAAAGCGCTTCTTCTTATGGATGTTTCCAATTTCCATTGATGTATTGACTTTTATTCGAGGAATGTTCGCTCAAGAGCATCCCCGGAAAAATTTCATTTCACGAAGTATGCATTTAGAAACAGTTTTCTTTGAGGATGTGATGACTATAATCATTCATGAGAAGATTACCAATTTTTGCAATTAAGGAAAATATAGGGTTGTGTCCAGGATAGATTTGTCACATCAACAAAAACATGAAAATTGGATTGAAGAGTTCACACGGAAGGTTTGGAGAAAAGTTCATTGAATCTAACAAAATTTTGTTAGGTTAGGGATAGGGTACTTAGTAGATTCAAAATTATGAGAAATAACCAGCACTGGATATTTCATAAGGAATTGCGAAACTCCACCTCTAAAACTATTTCGGAGGAGAAAAGGCTCTTTTTAACTCTGAGCTTAGTATATCTAACAATAAACAATGCTGGCATATATTAAAAAATTATGAAGTTCTACCCGTGAAGGCTATTAAATCAGGGAAGATATCAGAGGGTTACAGTATGAGCCAGTTAGTCGACTTTCTTGAATTGAAGTCGGTAGTGACACAAGGTTCAATTCTAGGTCCACTCCTTTTTTTATTTATACCAGACAGCTCGTCTACTCCCTTGCACATTGTACTTCCCATCTATACGCAGACAACATCCAGATCTATTATAGATCTAAGTCTCTTTCAAACTTGACAAGGTTTGTGTACAAGCCATCAATAATTTTGTTCGAACTGTAACTGATCATTGTCTAGTAAACAACCCAAGAAAGTCAAATGTTTCAATCTTTGGCCAAAAAATGTCAGGGAGATAATTGAAGACAAAATAGAAATGAAAACACTTGACGAAGACCTGTCCATGTAGATCAAGCGAGAAGTCTAGATATTATTCTCAAAAGTAATTAAAGATTCGAAACCCACGTAAAAAAACTTGTTCAATAGGCTTATGGGACTATTTAGTTATCAAATTGGCTGAGTGTACAACGATATACCAAAAGAAAATAAAAATGAATGTGAATAGTTTTATGTACTACCATAAGAAGTTTTTGTGAAAGCAATAAGCCAAATAATATATTTCAGATCTTCGAGATGCTGAGGGTCTCTGTTACTATATTTTTTTACTCCTGTATTTTACGCATATTTCATAATGTTGAGCTTGCGTGAGGTTGAGTGGTAGAACAAATCAGTAATTTTTAGTTATCGATTTGAACTTCGCCTTTGACGTATCAGCCCTAAGATTAGTTTTAATTTTCCAAATGTGAAAAAATGTATATGTATTCTAGATTGACAAAATAAAGACGCATCATTATTATTACTATTATTCATTGAATAAAAATTAGCGGGAAAGTTCCCATTAAAATTTTTGCTAATTTTAAAGGAATGTTCCAGTGTTTGATTTGAAAGTGAACAATGGGTTGCTTGAAATAACATCTTCGCATCTGTTCATAGTTCTCATTCACTATTTTCAGACTTTACAAAGCTTCTAAAAGTCAAGTGTCATATATAGATGTCAATAATTTCGAGCCAGTTTCGTTTATTTTGAAGCCAATCCCTTGGATGTGTTAATTGACACTAGATATTTTTGCCGTTCAAAATTGGATATGCATCACGTGTTCTTTGAAACAAGTTTGAGAAGATTGTTCACTGTGCCCAATATACTTTATGTCACAGTCCTCACAGCTTATTTCATAGCTCCAAAGTTTTTGACATTTCGGTTTTAACGTTACCCTAAACTTACTGAAGTGCCAAACAGTTTTGAAATCAATTTTTATGCTCAGTTTTTTGGAAATTTGGTCTAATTCACAGACTCAACAGAATAACAGGTAACGAGTACCAAAATATTCAGCACGGAGCCAGATTAGGACATGACTTTCATAAAGGGATTATCTAATAAAAGAACAGAAAAATTCTTTCAATAGAATAGGAGACAGTTCAGAATAATTGTAGGGCAACACATTAGGGAGATACCTGAACAAAATGAGGCTACAATAGAGATTTCAGTTGCAAACAATGCAACAAAGAGACAGCGGCAGCCTGTCATATCTCAAGCAACTACAATTCATTGGATCACAGAAAACAAGTAATCAGACACAATTTATTTATACATCTGGCGCCTATTTCAATTCGAAGAATTGTCACTATTTTTGCGGGTGATTCCACTCTCTGTCTTCTAGGACAACCAAAATTGAGCCAGACTTGGTATGACAAACATTCAGTTAAGACACAGTCATTGACACAAAAGAAGTGACGTATAATAATATAAAATGTTTCACGTAATATTGTAGAATATATCCCAATGTTTTCATTTCGTCTTTTGATCGTTTCATTATATTGTGTATTATATGACAATTGAAATATCACCCCACAGATATTGCTTACCACTACCACGAAACAATTTTTTCTTTCATCCAACCAACAAATTATTTATGACGTAGTATCTGTTACTTCGTCCCAAACCTCATCATCCGAACCCTCACAAACTCCTCTTTCCCCTACTTCCTTTTTTATATATATTTAGTTATCTATGCTCGTCGTCACCATACACACGAGTTAGCGCCCTCTAGGGAGAAACTTCTTTTAACGACCCCTCGCTCCGATACTATTTATGACGTAATAAACTGGCTTGTTTCAATGGTTTTGGCTCCTTGGTTTGTTGGTTCACTTTAATTGAAGTAACGGTTAACAATTTAATGCCCTCGGTGCCTTTTCTTTTCTGTATCGGCGTACTCGGGAGTTTTCTTTCGTTATCGATCTCTAGAGATTATAACAAAGAAATGTTATTTTGTCGCATTGGGGATATTCACGAAGAGGCAGAGGTTGGCGGTTCATGAAGTTCACGAAATTATTTCGAGAGGAGGGTTTTCACCGATCTTTCTGTACAGGGTGATATAAATTTCACAAAATAATAGAAGACTATGAGTCTGATACTCACGCAATGTTAATGAAATATTTCTCATTCATAGCCTTTAACCAAGAGATCTGTAGTTACCGTAGATACGACAAAATGAGATATTCAAACGTAATTAACATATTGGAGCTATGTGTAGATAAGAGGATGGTGTTCACCATATTACATTTCGTGTCACAGGGCTCAGTTATAGGGTCAATTTCCTTGTTTTTCTAGTAGTTCATCCGTTGTGTATTATTCGAAGGTCGACGGTTCGCCAGTCTCTCAGACGGCATTATCAATGTCGCATCAACCTCGGGGGGTTATCAGCGACAATTAAAATTTCATAACAGTATTGTTTTCTCACATTGAATATTCATATACGGTACAGTAGCTTTCTACGTCTTAGAAACGCAATTAGTTTTTCATAGTTACAATTTTGTCCTAACGCTAATTCAATTGAAGGGGGGACGTCGAACTCAACTCTCTCGTTGTAGTGAAATACGTACTCATATAAGATCTGTTTAACACTTGCACAGTCAGAAACTTCACACGTTGTAGGGTTACTACCACTGAAGATGTATTCATGAGTGGGGCGAGTGTGCCCTAGTCGAATACGTGACAGGATAACTTGTAATTTTATCGTTTTTGGAAGCGATTTGCATGATAAGACCAATGGTTCAATTGCTGATAACTTAGAAGTGAATTTATTCCATTGTTGTTGCTTACCCATTCTCATGAAAATATAAGGAGCTAGTCTGGAGTGGAACTACACACCACCCAGATGGTTGGCAGCAAACGTGGTATATATACCTAAAGTGGGCACATCACAAATCGGTAGGTACGACCAATTAGCCTTACATCCTTCCTGTTGAGGATATTAGAGAGAAAGGTTGCCTTATATTTAGCGCCCCTGAATAACCACCAGTATGCACATCAATCCGGCAAATCGACATATTTAGAGAGAGATAGATAGAGAAAATTATCTAATCCCTTGACAACAAGGATATTGCGGTTGCTGTATTTTTCCATAACTGGATGGATCTATGCCATGCTGGTAAACAGAACTGCAACTACGACTCTTCGAGACAAGGCT
>WOGR01002351.1:0-17702 GCA_015342045.1 Leptinotarsa lineolata | reverse complement strand
CATATACGTCTCACTAGTAGCAACCTCATCCGTTGTAATTAATATAATCCCTCGCGTCCCCCTAATCTCCAAGAGGTCGTAACGCCACTGTATTTTGCTGTCAATCCGGCGATATGAGGATCCCAAAGCAAAAGGGGATCAGTGTAAATAAAAGATACCTATCGGTAGCAACCAAAGAAAACGCTCGTAGGTGTGCCGCAGCAATACCAGCAATACCAAAAGGTAAGTGGAATTCTTCCTCTTGAAGCGACTTGTACCAAAATAGATATATACAGTCGATTGCTCCTCTCGAACATTTTCTGGTCCTTCGAGCCGGATTAGTTTGACAACGGATGCGGTTGCTACTAGTGACACGTATATGCAATATGTAACAACGACTATTATATACTTTCCTCAGGAATTAGATACATTTCGTATACGAATCAAGGAAATTGAATAGTCAAATATGATCTATCCTGGTATCATGAATAAGAAATGGAAACACACTATTTTCAAGAATATTCGATTGAATAATTTTCTCAATCTATCTCATTTCGCACTATAATTTCCGAACCACCGGGTATAAACCCAAACAATTTTATATTTTTAAGTACAACTCATTCGAACGAAAGTGAGTGAAAATATAATGGATGTTTATTATATGTTGATATTTATTTTTGTAATATAGCTGTCATCGTTGATGTCAAAACCACCCTGAAAAACGTGTCCTTGGGAGTGGAATGCGGGGTGACCTCTTGGCCGAGACCAACCGCAACCACGCCAATATTGCCGTTAAGCGTAATGCAGGGTATGAAGGAGTGGTGGGTAATTTATGTACGACATAAAATATCACCTAGCTTTTCGATCGAACCTATACGGGTGGTAATGGCCTACATTATTTTCTTCTGTGACCTCGGCATGCAATGTCTTCAACGCCCTTAATCACGAAAAACTATTCCGAAAATATATTTAATTGATATGCTGCTAAATCTAGAAGGCCGTTATTCACGTAATTCCTCCCCGAAAAACAAGAAGGTTACCCGCCCATAACATTTTATGGGCCATTGAATTGTATGAAAAGAAATTGCTGGAAAATGAGACCAATGCAATTTATTTTTGATAAGGAAACCTTCAATAACAGTAGAAAAATAGTATTGAAGAAAAAATAGGGTGTTTGTGATTATTTCTTTCGAAATCGTGATCTACACGTCAAAAAACGTAAGTAGACATGAAGTTTCTTCAATATCGAAATTTCAACAAGAAGTCGTAAGAGCATACTAGCAGGCGTTATGTGATATACTGTACTATTACCGTATCATTTTTGCAGGAAGTAGTAGTCAAAAACGGTTTTTTCATTTTGAAGAGTTCTCAAAGACCTACTTGATTATAAAATATTTTCAGCTTTTTCGAGCAAATCATTGTTTATTGGGACCAAAAATTAACACCAACAAAAAACCCTATCAGGAATTTTTTCGAAAAAACTCATTAGAAACCTAACCAAACATTCGTATCTTGAATATTATACAAATTCGAAATAGTTACACGATGTATCCAAACTGTTTTTGCATAATTTAAAGTTTCATGCGAGCTGAGGAATGAGGTTTCGACTATTAATATGTGATTCTTAGCACGGAGAATTTAATAATTAATCTTTTTCAAAAACAAAATCAACACGTTTCTTGATTTCTTTTGGGTGTACGGGGGTTGCCTTTTATATGAAGTCAGTAATGGTGTCCCACAGGGTTCGGTCCTTGGACCGTTACTGTTTATCATCTACATTAATGATTTGCGCCAATTTCTGTTGCCGGAAAAGTTTACTTTGTATGAGTATCAGCAACTACCGATGTTATCACTGGCGTTACAAGAAAAAGTCAAATATTGGTTTCAGGCTAATAAGCTACAACTTAATAATAGTAAAACCCAGAATATCACATTTTCTACAAATAATACCCTCATGGAGGACAATAACGTTAAATTATTGGGAATAACTATTGATAACAGACTAGGCTGGAATTGTCATATTGAACAACTTAAACATAAACTTTCTACTACGCTATTTTTACTTCGGCAATTGAAGAGATATGTTAATCATGACACACTGAAAAGTACCTACTTTGCACTTTTTCATGCCCATATCAGTTACGGTATAATAATGTCACTGCAAATCTTTCGTCAACAAAAAAAGGCCCTGAGAATGATTTTAAATTGTAATAGCAGAGGACATTGTCATCCTTTACTTATTTGTTCGCCTCAAAATTTTATCGCTACCTTCCTCATACATATATGAGACTCTTACAGAAATACATAGACAAACAAGAAATTTAGTAACACACTCTCAAGTACATTTTTATGATACAAAACGATCAGATTATATTAGAACTCCCATACAGACTTACAATCTCCCAAAGAAATTCACCAGACTATCGTGTGTATAATATATTACCATCTGATATCAAATCACTCAATATAATTTCCTTTCAAAAAAAGATAAAAAGATTTCTTTTGCAGCACTGCTTCTATTCAGTGGTTGAGTTTGAAGAATATATGCAACATCCTGAAGTGCCTTTTGAACACTCCTTCAGATCCCATTCGCTCGACGCTGGTTTCTCAGAAGTGCTTTAATGAATATTATCACCATTCCATTTTTTATATCAGAATGATCATGTATATACTCAACATGGCAATCTTTATTTGTTGTAGGTCCTTCTATGTATTTTTTATATATCTTTATGTATTTTTAATCTAACTGACTTGCTATAAATGTACTTTTGTATATAACATAGGTAAATAAATATTCTTCCTTTCTAATCTTTGTCAGTTTTGCGGAAATGACAGTTATCATAGAACACAATGGTTTTTTCTATTTCTTGCAGAGTTTACAAGACTTTTCCTGTACAGTTGTGTTGAAAGTAGAAAGTTTTTATAAAAAAGCTCTTGACCACTGAAAATTGAATAGAACCCAAACGGAGCTCGTCTTATTTTCAAGATTACTTGTCTTGAACTTGAAGAAAGTGACTATGGAACATGTTTCAACAAACCCTGATATAGATACGAAACTTTTATATAGATGGCTCACTATCACCACTCACATTTCTATTGCACATTTTTTTGAAACGAAGGACAATCTGTCAGGTGTGTTGATGTTCCAACCTCCTCTGTCGAATGATTTACTGAAAGCGCTCTTAGGAAAATATTTTTTAGACTATTCGAGATTCTTCAATGAAACTGTATCTAATAGCAATAATCTTACGCTATACAGATCATGAAATAAATGTGAAATGAATAATTCAAAATAATATCATTAGAACGTACTTTCATAAAGAACTTCAAGGAGCCTTCGAATCACTACCATACTGAAGATTTAAATTTATATTTTTGTCGACCATTATTTTCCAGCTTGGATAATTGGTAATCCTTTCTGTCTTGCGTACATACATCAAAATTTCGAATATATTCGGAACGAGTTATTGTGCTGTCACTTATCCGCCATGATTTCGCGATGAACGCAACAAAGTCGATTTAAATGACTGTGAGCACGGTAGGTCTTGTAGCTCATTTTGTCTCCACCGTATCAGCAGAGTACAGAGCAACTTCAGCTGCCGAGCCGGCAGCTGATTCTCATTCGATTCAAAACCCTTTTCTTATATTCGTAACAACGCATTTCTGGAATAGAGTGTACGGAACGCATAGAATAAACTATTAATTAGTGATATACAGTGTATTTCTTTAATGTCCCCCACCTTTTATTTTTTGAACGGGTCAACTCAAAAAATTGAAATTGGGATAATGAAATTAATGCATGAATATTTTCAAGTGAAATCAATAGATAGAACTTTCAATATGGCGATTGGGTGCCATCTGGGAAAAAATTAAATAGAAAGGGGGGTCTTGTGACAAATCATTTTGAAGCTCCCGACGAATACTTTATGAACTCAATATCCTCACCTACTACAAAATGGCGAAACATTTAATAATTTCCTGAAGACAAACACAATAATATCGATATTTCTAGAAATATTCCTTTTTATCTGCCATATGGTAATTCCAACAACCCGATATGGTTTGTTGAGTTATTTTTTGTTTATAAAAATGACAAAATATATCAGTACGACAATGAACATCATTATTCAGTTAGAATATTCTCATTGAGTTTTCGCTTTTACTATTAGAAAGGTACCACGTCAAAAATCTATAAAATAGTCAATTCTCGTCTATTGGAAGAAAAAAATTGAAGCGATTTTTATTTACGGTGCGAAGCGTAACTTTTACGAGACCGAAATGATTTTCAATAAAAGTTTTCCGAATCGTCCTATCTGTAGATAGGTCATCCATTCATTCCAGAAGAACAGCAAGTGCAAATAATTAGTGAGATTGTAGTAAATCCTGAACAGTCTATTCATTCTGTCGCAAATATTTGTTAGGTGTCTCCTTCTATTGTGTGGAGACTTTTGAAGAGGAATAAAAATCAGCAATACAAAATCAAAATGGTAGATCAATCAACTGAAGATGACCCTGATCGAAGAACAGAATTCTGCTAAAACATTGCAAGGCATCGTATCTATCTCCACAATATTTGTTTCAGTGACGAATGTACATTTTTTCAAACGGCAATGTTCACAGACAGAATTGACATTATTGGAGTGACAACAACCTCCACGTTTTCCGGGAAACACATACCCAATGTACAGAAAAAATTAGCATTTGGGCAGGAATATTGGGAAACCATATTGTAGGACCTCTATTCATATATCATAATTTAACAATGCAACTGTATTTGAATATGCTGGAAACTACTGCTGACCTTCTAATCACTAAAATCGTCGAAGTTAATCCTAATTAATTCGATATGGATATTGTATTCTAACAAGATGGAGCACCACTACTTACATAACTCCAGACAAGTAAAAAACTATTTGGATACTACTTTTCTCGATCGTTGGATTGGCTGTCGAAGTCTTATAGAATGGCCAGCCCGCTCACCAGATTTGACACCTTTGGACTTTTTCGTGAGGCTATGTTTGGCGTGAAATATCCGATAGGCTATTGATATTTCAAGAAGTTCAAGGCAACCAGTTCGAGCATCTTCTGAATTGACCTCAAGCTTATGACCTTATGTTATGTAGTCAAATGTCAATATATTACGGCAACTATTAAAAGTTCCGCCATTTTGTAGTAGTTGAAGATATTGACACTATACTCTAGTGTTGTGAAACATTTGTCAGGAGCTTCAAATAGATTTGTCACAAGACCTCCCTTTCAATTAAATTTTTTTTCCAGATGGCGCCCAGTCTCCATCTTGAAAGTTTCATCTGATAATTCCACTTCGGAATAAAATCATCATGCTTTCATTTCATTATCCCAAATTTGAATTTTTTGAGTTGACCCGTTCCAAAATTGAAAGAAGGGGACATTGAAGAAAAGCACTGTATGCCTTGAGAATTGTTAAAAATATACACTTCTCCAAGAAATCAACGCACCACTGAAATGAATCATTTTTATTTGTAGTCAGAGGAAAAATAAAACATCTTATGAGTTAACCTACATAGTATTAATAATTGTAGTACTGTATTATCGAGGGTTGACGTAAAGAAAAAAAGTAAATTACAAACAAAATATTGTTTGAATGAAGTTGACGAAAATATACAGAAAAGTGTCATAAACGAGTGTTTACACCTATACTACATAAATATAACATCACCACATCGTCGACCCATACTCAAAACTATGTGCCTTATTTCATTCTGGTCCAGTCCTCTCCAAACATGAATAAGTCTCTCCCTCAGTTCCTGCAAGTCGTTTGGTTGGATCGGGTGCTCCCTGAATCGCCTACTAAGGATATCTTAGATATTTTCTATTGGATCTGAATCCGAGCTACGTGCTGGCCATGTCATGGTGTTAATTTTAACCTCTTTTAGGTAATTTCTGACTATATGTGCCACATGGGATCTGGCGTTGTCATGCATTTGTAAGACATATTTGCCGATATAAGGAGCGAATGGTACGACCATGAGGTCCGTACGTACGGTCAAAGAAATACCACCCCACACCATAACGGCGCCTCCACCAAATGATGTGGTTTGTAAAGAGTTACATTGAGATATCGTTCATTGGGACGTCGTAACACACGGACACGTCTGTCGTTATTGTGTGAACAAAATCGGTGAATAACACTTGTTTCCAGTCAGCCTCTAGCCAGTTGACGTGCTCTCTTTTCGATGATCTGCAGTTAATAGAGGACCAAGCAGCAATCCTAGGTGTTATGTGGTATTCCCTGAGACGCTGGCGAATAATTTCCGTACTGATTTGTATAGCATGCACGTTTAGAAACTGAATTTGTAGACTTTGATGTGTAACAAACCGCTGTCGAAATGCCAAAATTCCCAAATATCGGTAGTTACTCGATTTCGTCCTTGTCCTGGTCTGCGAGCTTGTACGCCTGTTTCATGGAATCTTTGCAAGATCAGTATGGTGGGTGTGTGGGACACATTGAATCGACGACCAATTCGTCGGTGATTGAAACTCCACAATGAACACAATTAAGAATCTATCACAAGTAAACAGTAACCGAATAAGTACACGTCTCAAACTCCTTCAGTTTTGCGAACTCAATAGGTACATTTCGTGCTTCTTTCTATATTTTGGTGAATAAAAACTGAAGCGTTGAACCACAGTCGAAACATATCGCATTCACGAATGGCATATACGAGGGGTTACCAAATATAATATTGTAGTAGAAGTTTTTATTAACGCCAACAAGATATTTTGAAATTTCAATGAGGTGCGTTAATTCATTGGAGAAGTGTGTATTAACTAATAGACAGGAAGTTGTGAATTGGATATGCGCACATATGTAGAATATTGAAATATAGCCCTATTCCAGCAATTTCGATATCAGTTCATGACGTCTAAAATTCCAGTGGGAAAAAAAATTAATATTGAAGTAAAACTCATGTATATTAACTGAATGGACACCTCAGAATATCCTGTGGTTGTGAGAGGTCGCTGCAACGAAGATCTTGGAAGACGCTTGCCATGATTGTAATACATATAGTTTTCGAAAGTCTAGTTAGAGTTAACATGTATAATTCTCTATTAGGAACATGTATTTTTCTTGAGGATAAAGCATTACCATAAAAATTATATGATTCTGGTTCTCATGTCTTCAACGTAAGAAACAACTCAACTTGGTAATTCTCAAACAGAACACTCTGTATGACTGAAAACGTAATCTTATGATTTGAATGGTGCTTATTTCGATTGAATTGAATAAGTATTCACTGAGATATTACAATTTAAAGTACACTAATAAGAACGGACAAAACTTTTGGAAAAATCTGATATTGAGTTCACTTTGAACTTCTTAGTTTATTTTTTTGTCTTGTTTTCTGGTTTTCCTATCATGTTCTCTCCTTTTGCATATAATTTTCCTCCATCTATCTCGTTTTTCCATTCCTCATTAAAATCGTTTCGTGTTCTTTTCATTGAATTTTTTAGTCAATAACGTCTTTTGTTTCTATAGCCATCTACTTCTGTGCTTCAAGATGAAAGTTACTTATCTGCATTATCTAAACATCTCCGTTAATAGCTTTTTTGAAATTGATTGCTTTCATCTTATTTTATTGAAAGATTCTCACATTTTTGTATGAGGATCAAAAAACAGAAAGCCAAAACCTCTATTTACTAATAATATAAATACTTTAAAAAAAGATACCAATCGGAAATTTATAGACATATCGGTATTAAAGTAAGCGAATTAAAATTTTCCTGGAACAGAGTTGTGGAAACCGAATTATGAGGGAAAATACTTCATTAAGTGAACAAATTCTAATTTGAAAGCTTGTTTCATGGGTTAACTTCATTCAAGACCATCTAATTTCTCAGGGGAATTCTGCGATCGCAATTTCTTTGGATCTACACTCGGATTCCGAATCAATTCGCCTTTTTGTGAGAGATTCGTTACTTTCTGATTACCAAACAGAAATTCTATATCTCATGATTCCATCTCAGGTTTTGTTCATTTCGCTATTGAAACGGAGAGAGTGTTGATATAAAAAGCAGAAAAATAAGAAGTTCAAATGAATTACTATTATCTTTTGTTAATTTTTTTTATTTCTCTGTTTTCAAATTGATTCCCTTCAATGTGATGAATTCATCGATATGTGATGAAATTCCATGATAAACATATTCAACATTACTTTATTATGAGCTATTGTCAAAAAAGTGTTCAAAATCACATATCATAACTTCTTCAGATGTGTTTGAGTGACACAACTTTTGTTATTTTCAAAATAGAGGACCGAAAATAATTTCTTGTTTCAATTCTACACTGCTTCTTTATGGAAAAAATACTGTTCAAGCGAAGCAAAGTTTTTAAGTACTCCGCTCCATCAGAAACAACAACAATTAAACGTTGGCTTGCCAACTTCAAACGTGGTCGTAGAGACACCGATGATGCAGAATGCAGTCGACGTCCAAATGAGGCAGAAACACCAGAAAAAATGAAAATATCCACTGAATTGTTTCGAATAATCGAAAATTAATGTTGCAAAGATATGAATAGAACGAGTTGGTTTTATATTGCACGAGAATTTGACTATGAAAAGGTTTTGTTAGGAGTGAGTGCCGCACAAACTCACTTTCGACCAAAAGTGATGACTCTGAGCAGTGTTTGACTATGAATATAACAAACCGAAATTTCTACATCGATATGTGGAAATGGGTAAGACATGGATCCATCACTTCATTTCGGTATCAAAATAAACGTCATCTGAGTGGAGAGTAACTGGTGAAATTCGTCCAAAGCGCCCACTGGACTATCTTGAAACTTACTCGAGAAGGGAAATACTATCAACAATGAATATCATATAGCGTTATTAGAGCGTTTGAAGGCCGACATTGCAAAGAGATATGACAAAGAAAAAAATGTTGTTTCATCAGGATAACGCACCGTGTCACAAGTCAATCATCATGGCAAAACTACATGAATTAAATATCGAATTGTTTCCAAATCCACTGTATTCTCCAGATTTTGCTCCCAGTGACTGATGGCTATTGGCAGACCTCGAATTTCACCTCAAGTGCTCACCAATAAGAAATTTCGCTCGAGTGAAGAGGTTATTGCTGGAGCTGAGGCCTGTTATGGGGCAAAAGATAAATCGTTTTACAAAAGTGGCATTGAAATGTTAGAGCGGCGATGGAATGATTGTGTGGCTCTTGGTGGAGATTACTTTGATGAATAAAGTCAATATTGAACAAAAAACGAGTTTTTTCCTTAGGCCCGGGACTTTTCAGCCCAGGTGTTACTATTATACTTCATATTGTCAGTAAATACGCCTGTGACTATTATAAAGTGAAACACGTGATGTAGCTTTGTGAATTATATTGTTAAAAATGTTATTCAATGAGTTCCACGGAATACAAAAATAATTGGTGGCGTATTTCCAGAGTTTTTCTATATTTTGTAGTAGGATTGATCCATCAAAATTTACTCAACCAACAATTGCAAGCAACAATAAGTTTCGATCAGTACTTTTTCTGAGTTCATGCAAAAACCAAAAACTCTTTTTCTTTATGTATAGAAAAATACAAAGAATAATTCGATAGCAAAATATTCAATATCCAAAATAAACATGGAGAAAGTTTAAGACTAATATGTTAGAAACGATTCAACTTTGTTCGTGATAGAAAGTTTTCAAGCATATTCACTGCTGAATTATATGCCATCTGGCAAGCTTTGAGATACTCCAAATCAGTCGAACAAAATACCAATATAATATGCACAGACTTATTGAGCTCCCTCCAGGCTATGGAGAACATTTTTTCAAAAGATCCACTTGTCCAACACATAATCGTATTGACCAACTTGATGACAGAAAACGAAAAAAATATATACTTCATTTGGTCGCCGGGACATGTTGGAATCCCTGGAAATAAAGCAGCTGATAACGCTGGTCTTCAAGCAGCAGGTAAAACCAAAATAGACGACATACTGATTCGACCCAATGATCTCGGAAGAATGGTGGACATCAAGATCAAACATAACTGGCAATTAGAATGTAACTTATACCAAAAATATAACTGAGAATTAACGTTTCCAGCTGAGAAGTAGCAGCTAATGACCCTTGCAGTTGATGTTGCCTAATTAAAAATAAAAATAATAATTTTTTTTATAAAAGAGGAACTTCAATTCTGAATATTCAGATCAAAAATCACATGACTTTGATACTTTTAGATTCTGTTGACAAATTGGCAGTTAGAAAATAACTTGTTTCATACTGTTTTCTTGGATTTACAAGGTAATAAGCTCAGTGATGCTGAATTTGTTATTCCACTGTCTTTTAGTAGGATACCAACAAAGTCGTTTTCATCATTGTTTATTTTTCCAAGGAAATTCTTTATTTCGACACTTTCAATTATGTTAGTAATTAGAAATAACTTTGTTATTACTCGTCGAGCGCGAGTAAGTTCAAGTAATATCGTAACCCAGTATGTGAATAATATGATTTCAAGTAATGAAAAATACGCAATAAGTGTCCTAGGTCATAATAGACAGCTCATTCATAGGTTTTCGTGAATTTCAGATAGAAGTAGTAGTGTCAATTTCTTCTCTGTTTTGTTGGTAATGGTGAAAAGCAATAAAGTTTTTTGTGATTGGGCAATCATAGATGAAGAAGTGAATACTAAAAAAGGAGACTTGAAGAAATCTACCTACAACGTCTCAGCAAAAAAATTATTTACGGCGCGTTTCGCTACACTGTAGCTTCATCAGTTAGTGGTAACTGAAGAATGTTTCATCAATTAAAAGGTTATAGTATTCATAACCTCTCATTATGTGGAAGCTGTATTTCAACCACTTCGATAGGAAGGAATCGTATATGAAACAAGAAATGGAAAATAAAGACTCCTTCTATTGATCAATCAGAGTATCCAGGATATCATCTGAATAAGTTTGAAACTCCTCAGTCCAACTCAATTTGCATCGGTAATGTAACCTAAAAAGACATCTCGCAATGAGCAGTCTCAGGTGTTGAGAAACAATAGTGTGGTTTCAATTATATCAATGTGTCTGGGTTTGAATAGGTTAATATGAAAAGTGAAGAAAGGCTATGGGAGTCCCTTAAAATTTTGCAGGTCTGGTGATAAAACAAAAAAACGTCAACTCAGATTCGAGATTGATCCCGTTTTTGAGATGATTCCAAAGTTGACTCTTTTGCACAAAGCTCTCCATTTTTTGATACATAAATAAAGAAAATTATCGGTCGAATCTACCATCAAATACGTATTTACTCAGGTCAAGTGTTAACAAAACCTTTAGGATACTGGCATTAAAAAGTAACTCTGAAGTGAATGGCGAAAAAAGCACTTCAGAGTGAGAGGTGAGGGAACTCACTCTAGAAAAGCACTGAAAAGTGAAAAAAGTACTTCTGCGTCCACGTCGTTGATACTGATCAAGATAAAATTAGGAATGAGGGCCGTGTCAACCCTAGACCATAATTTTTATTTTGAAGCAATATTTTCACCCTTCTCGATTCCGTTATCAAAAACAGATAGATTTTTATTTTGTTGTTGGGTTGACCTCGAAATGGTCATCGAGAAGAAAGTCATCGTCGAATCGAATTGGACCGTTAGATTCCTTGGTTGATATTGTTCTCGATATTGCGTGGTCTAAAGTAACGGTTTCTTTCATCTTGTATATATTTTCCATTAATATTTTCTGAAGTTTGAAGCGTCACAATAATACTCAGTTGATTAACTGAAAAGTTGTTATCTTTTTTCATGTAAAACGTTTCAGTTACTTCTGAAGGACCCTTATACGAGCGCCTCTGGGTAGGAGTCCAGATGTCTAGTGAAAAATTCTTCGTCTCCTCTGAAAGTTTTCGAATATTTTCCAATTTTATCGCGTGGTGTCAAACAACATATTCAGCTCAACCAGCAATGGCTGATGCCAAGCACGTTTCATACAGTGAGATATCGGATAATTTTATTCAATAAATCTACCGAAAGGACGAATCGTGAAGTTAAATATTGAAATATGTTCGTTTCTGGACAAATGTATTGAACTCCATGGAAAGTTCTAATCTAGTCGGAATATTTTTATACTCTCATATATTTTCGGATTTTTATGACATGCGATAAAGTCCAAGTTTGAAGGATCGTGAATTATGATTGATAATTGAGTTAGAGAAGTGGAACTGAAAAGATACATTGTGAACGATGAAAAATACGATCAGAAAGATATTGATTGAAAAGAACATAATAATAATAATGTCATTCATTCGTGATTAAAACTAACGACATTTCAAGTACAATTTTTATAAATGGTTGAATAAATAACCGATAATCGAAAAGTAACTTAACACTTGTTTCGAAATGGTTATACATAAAATATGGAAAGATATAATCTGACATAAAATATAAAACAGTTATAAACAATATACTAATAGTCTGAACAATTTCCATATCTTTCTCAACATATATACACTCCAAACATTTGTTTAGACACCTAGACGTCCAAGATACATATTCAGACGCACACATACATAATATGATGAATACATAGTACTATAACTCGTACAAACCAGATAACATTTCAAAAAGTTATTGATTTTTTTTTTCGATAGTGTCACTGATTGAACTTCTAGATGTTTTTTGAAGAAAATCTAATAGAGTTTTTTTTTGAATAGAAAAGAACTACTGATGCTAGTTATACTATACAATATGATGCAATTGCAATGGTGTAATACAAGAAAAAGATCTTCTTCCAAAAGATTCTGATATGAAAGGTTCAATATAAAAATTTCTTCGATGGATACCGTAACAATGATTTGACACTTGGGCCTGATCTTTCATTCAATCATATTTCTTGCTGACTCTAAAGTAATACAACTGTCTCAAGTCGAGAACATTGGTTTCACTGAAAAGATTTTCACGGTATCCATATAATTCTATGATAATATAACTCTCAAGAACCTTCTCGGAATAACTTCTAACACCCCATCCAAAAATCCCGTAACGTAAATGGATTTCGACTAAGGCATTATATAATGTTTTTAAGTGTTCATAATCAAGTACCTTTTTTTGGTTTTCAAATTCGTACATTATCGTTTGGAGTTTTATGATTACATATGTGATCTGATGATCTCACCTCAGTCTATATAGATTCCCAAGTATTTAAGGTTTTCCACAGGTTGGAAAAAGTAGGGCTTACTTTGATTGTTGACTTCTATGTTTCGAAAGGACGGCATGTTTGACTTATCGAATGTAAAAGGCATATACTTAGTTTTATCTAGATTCACAGTGAGTAGTTTGTGATCCAGCCAGTTTTTTATCGATTCAAAGCCTCTTTCGGCTTCTTTTCTGAGGGAATTCCAATTCTCGTCCTGATACATACTAGCCATGTCATCGAAGAAACCTATAATGTCACCTTTGTTTTCGAGGGAGAATAATCCGTTGACATATCTATTAAAGAGTATGGGACCAAGGACAGTGCCTTGAGGAACACAGTATTCGATTACTTCCTGCTTGTTAAGTACTTCGTCCACTCTCACAACTTGATTTCTATTTGATAAGTGGCTTTGAAATAGATTGAGTAGGTTTTTTCTCTGACGCCAATGTCTTCTAGAGACTGTAAACGTAGACGATGACTCACCGTGTCGAAGGCATCTTCCTTTGATACGTTGTTCTTGAAACTGAACTGTTTTTTTAAATGAATGAAAATAAATCATTTAAATGTGTAACGATATAGTTACTGCAGTTTGACCAGGCTAGTTCAATGGATATTGGGGTGATACTTTTTGGACTGACTTACCAGTTTCAGATTATGAAAGGTATCAGGCAAGGGTCTTGAAATCAATTTTGGCTGGACGCCAAAATGAATTTTTTATAGAAAAGGAAAAAATTCAAACTTCCTTTCAAATAGATAACAGTAACTTCCTTCTGTGTTGAGCGAAACAATAAAATAGTTACCAAATGTGTATAAATACAATGTATTTATACAAATGATTTCCCTAAACTGATGGCGTACCTGGTCTGGTCACTAACGTGGGTCACTGCACCCTGGTTCTGTGTGGTGGTAATGATGTTGGGCTTCTATATTCACCCTTGAGAGTTTTGAAGGTCAGTAAATCCGGTAAGTTTACTGGTGGGCTTCGATATTCACCCCTTGAGAGACTGGAAGGTCAGTAATTCAGATATGGCTCACCAGGGAAATGTACACTGCACTTGAAACTTGGATATCTTTGGTAACTGGTTAAAGTCTTTTAGCGAATGTGTATTGGACGTATATTACACAAATGAATTTTAAGTCTCGAACAACAGTTCTACAACGATAATCCAACAAGCATCAAGATTATCATTCATTACTGAATATTTATATACATAAACATATATATGTTTGAAGCTATTCACATGGGTGTTTAATTCATGAATTCAACAATGTCTACTGACGAATTCAAAATATTACCAATATTGTGATATCTACAAGTGTCTTGAAATAAAAAAGACATTATGTTCCTGTTCAACTTAAGAAAAATATCTGATAATCAGTTCAAGCGTTCCAAATTGAAGATGATGAAATATTTCTTCAGGAAATTTCATGGAATCTAAGTTTCAAGTGAATGGACTTTTCAAAGAAAAGCAAAAATGCGGGGGGACATTAGATAAAAATAAATGTAAGGTACAGAATTTCTAATATGTAGAAGAAATATAAAATTTCCAGTTTTAAGAATCATTTCCACTTGACCTGGCAGCTCAGATGATAATGCCTCTAGCTGAGATAAAACATACAATCACAGATTTTGAAAATGAATAAAAATGTGTGTATTAATACTCACTCATAATCATCTCCAGCTTTTATATACAGGATACATGTGGGTTAGCGTCTCTTCTGTAAATTTTTCAACCAAGAACAGTTTTCAGCCTTTATTTCGACCAATTCGATTGAGATCCCTTTGAAATTTCATTCGTCATGCAACCAAATGCTGTGAAAATAAAAACGCAGTGGAATTTCAAAAATTTTCGTTTCACAAAGTAGTACAAGTACGTACCTAATGTTCTGTTCAAAACAAGAAACACTTTATAAGATCTCTATCCCGAGAGAGGAAGATTATGTCAAGATATTTTGAACAATGTAATCTCAAAAATCTGCGATCAAAAATATAATCGACGTTGCTACCTTGATCGATCGATAAGAAGAGAGAAAGTCACCCTTACTTTCCAGAAAAATCCAATTCGCCCATGCGTATATTATTCATGTCAAATAGCCCAAGTTGATATTGTGTTCTATAAAATATGAGCACTATGATTTGTTAGTTCGGCTATCCTCCGCAAGATGCTCTCGTATGCATGAAATCATCTGAATCCAACTGCTAAGTCCTTGTTGTTGATCATTAGATAGTGGGCTCAAATGAATGATGCATTTAGTTATTATAAATGATGTAACGTTCAGTCGTTACAAACGACGTAGCTGTAGAAATCATTTGCAAAAAAATATATTACCAGGAAATGGGAAATAGTGTTTGAGAACAGTAATTTTTCTTGATTACGGTGCTGTAAAGTATTGAGTTATTTTCGCGGAATTGCAGTAGGCTGGATTTGAGGCTGTCACTCGGGCTGGGTATTGTGAAAAGTGCGGCCTATAAAGAGCTACGCCTTTATGAAAAATCCAGTCTGTGCTTTCAAAAATTACTGAAATACAGCGCTATCTTCATCTTGAGTGTGTCACACTGTAGAGGTCCCATTTACAAAATTACAAAAATGGTCCAATTCACCCACAAGGAAAAGTCTAACAGCATCAAATCATATGATCTCAGTGGCCAGTTTACATCAGCTCCACGTGAGATTACCATGCCCTCAAATTGCTTGTGCAGAGTATGTGCAGAGTATCCAATATGGCACGAGCTCTGTGACACCTAGTGCCGTCCTGTCGAAACTACATCATCTAATTCAGGCCGAAATAAATTGGTGATAATCGACCTGAAGTGCTCGCCGTTAACAGTGATAGCCTGGAACACATCGTTCTTGAAGAAATATGGACCGATGCCGCCAGTCAAAAATCCACACCAAACAGTGACTTTTTCGAGATGCATTGGACGCTATTGGATTTTATGTGGATTGATATTATCCCAATTTCTACAATTTTGTTTGTTCACGTACCCACTTGACAAGAAATGGGCCTCATAGCGGGAAATTATTTTCGATGATAATTAGGGTCGTTTGCTTTCAGTTCGTGGGTCAATAGAACTTTGTACCGGTGCAGGCCAAAGTCACGATGCAAAATTCACCAAGTTGTGGTCTGCAGAAGGTCGAGTTCTTGTAAGCGACTCGAAAGGATTCTGCTGCACACTTTCACAGACAGCGGCGATGTTTTCGGCAGATCTTACGTTTCGTCGATGTACGGGTGTTAGTCGATTATTTACTGAACCAGTGGACTCAAATTTATCTACCACATTGCGAATAGTCCTCTCGATAGGACGATTCCGCGCGGTACGTTGTCCGAACAGAACACCTATTTTGGTGAAACAATTCCATTATTTGCACGCGTTAATGAATGCTATGTCCATCCACGGTGATTTAGCAAAATAGACTAAATGAATAACAACTAATTTAAGAGATGTAGCTTCAACAAGATGCCCGTTATCAATTTCCAGTGTTCGGGAGTCCTTGTTGAAAGACCCTATAGAAAAAATAGTCTTTTTTCCAACAGCTTCGGATTTCAAATTATAACGAAATGCGGTACACATTGTTTCGGTAAGATATTTGGAATTTCAGTAATTTTTCGCAACACACATGAACATTATTACAACGTAAATATTCGGAAAGTGACTGTTCAACATCCCCGGAAATTTTATATTCAGGCACTGTTAAATGGCGTATTCATTCACTCAGCGTATATGTAAATTTTCTGAAAAATATTCTTATCAACATATATTCAAATCAGCTTATTATTTCTCCCTAAACTCTCTTACGTAACAGTATCATCACATAAATTCTAGTAATGCTATTTCCGAGTTAGCTTATTTTCGGAAAACTTATTTTCAGTTCTGTTATGTACATTATTTCTGATTGAAATGGGCGGTGTGATGGATTTAGAACATAAAATCTAACATATTCGAGACTGCCGGGACTATTTACAGAAAATTTGCATGAAAAAGCGAAGAGGCTGTTTTCGCAAATTTTCCGAATGACTGGAGAATTCTGATGATATATAATCATGACTTAGCCTTTATATGCGGTCATTTGCATATTTAAAACAGTCGTGTATTGAAGATGGCTTTTACAGACCATTTTACCTCAGCGGTACTCACTAGAAAAGAAAAATTATGTTTAAATTTTCTACTTTATACAAAGCGTTATAACTTAGCAACTTTCTATTTTATTTCAAGTTCCCTTGCAATTCTTCGGAAGAGAAAATATTACGCTGAAAGTAAGTATATGAGTATCTGAAATAATAATGATAATATTCATGTACCTCAAATGTAAATTGGAAGAATATAATAGGAGGAAGATATTCAGTGGTAAATTAATACATAAGGTGCGTTTTATATTTCGGGATTAGAGAACAAAAACAAATATCAATCATCGAAAATAACTTCGTTATTTTTCAAAATATTACCCATGAAGATATATACAGTTTTGCATGTGTTTGAATCAATTGTCGAAGCACTTTTGCCACTCTGATTGAGGTATCTTCAAAACATGCATTCTGAATGCAGCAACCGCTTCTT
>WOGR01002350.1:0-17703 GCA_015342045.1 Leptinotarsa lineolata | reverse complement strand
AGTCGACTGATAGTGGTTGGATTCGTGGTTCAGATACTGTCCCGTGTGAGTGGGTTTTCGGTATACATATGTTTCCATTTAGTGTCGGTCCTTTTCACCAAAACGTCTGAGAAAGGCAATTCGTTGTGGACTTCCTTCTTCATTGTGAAAATGATAGAAGGTCTTATGTTGTTGATGTGCTTCAGGAAGGCGTCTAGTTCGGTATCTCCATGGTTCCATCTTATGAAGGTGTCGTCAACGTATCTCAACCAGACTTGCGGTTTCTTGTAGGCTTCTTCACTTGCCAGAGTTTCAAACCACTCCATATATATGTTGGCTATAACTGGTTAAAGTGGCGATCCCATTGGCAGTCTCTCATCTTGTGTAAAGGAATCGTCCTTCAATTGGAAGTAGCAGTTTCGTACACAGCACCCTAGTAATTCCATAATAACTTCTGTAGGTAGGTTCGTTCTATCTTCCAAATCCTCGTCTTCAGATAGCTTCCTCTGTATGATCTAGAGTGCTTTTCCGACCGGAACGTTAGTGTAGAGGCTTTCCACGTCGAAACTGATTAGTTGGTCGTGCCCTGTGACTTCCATTGCCTCCAGTAGTTCGACAAAATTTTTCAAATTCTTCACAAACGATGATGTTTTTCCTTGTAAGGGTTGTATTATTGGGAGTAAGAATCTACACAAGTTACTAGTAGCCGAATCATTGGAGCTGATGATCGGTCTGAGCGAAACATTTTTCTTGTGGATTTTGGGTAGTCCATACAAGTGAGGAGGCTCCTGTGGTACGGTGTTACCGATGATCTCTCTTTTTCTGAAAAATACACTCGATATTTTTTCAAAGTCTGGTAAAACTTCCTTTCAGTTGATGTTGTAGGGTCCCATGCGATCTTTGTGGACTTTCCCTTTTGAAGAACCTCTTCGATCTTCTGTTCGTAGAGATCAGTATTCATCACCACAGTGGCGTTTCCCTTATCTGCAGGTAGGATCTTGATGGTGTTGTCTCTACGTAGGCCATTCAGAGCCCTACGTTTTTCATTGCTGGTGTTAGATGTTGGAACCGGTTCTCGATCCAACTGTTCTCTGATTTTCCATCTAAATTCTTCTGCCTCGGTCTGATCAATAAGGGAACTGATGGATTCCACTGCAGTAATAATCTCCAAGGTAGGCACAGATGTTGGCGCAGTCCACCAGTCCACCAGTTCTCTTATTGATCAGACCGAGGCAGAAGAATTTAGATGGAAAATAAGAGAACAGTTGGATCGAGAACCAGTGTAGATGGAAAACGTGGCAATAAAAAAACCTGCAAATTCAGGTTCAATGTTTTTTAATTATAAAAGTTTCATAGTTTAGTCTACTGGCTGCCTGTGGTGCAAACTATTGCTTCACTATGTTGGATATCGGACGATATGGGATGACAAGTGATGGTATTGGTATTTGTATTGCATTTGAAAATGATGAAGCCAATATACTTCAACCGAGAAATATTGGTGGAACCAACAAAATGATGCCATATTTCCTGGTTGCAGATGATGATATAAATGAAACCATACCCTGATAGTAACTCATCAGATAGAAAATTAATTTTTAATTTTCGACTGTCAAAAGCTCGGGTTACCATTGAAAATACTTTCGGAATTTTGGTTGCTCGTTGGCAAATATTAAAAAGAGTTCTAGTCTTTTAGTTATCATTTTGTCGAAAGACAATTTAACTTAGATCTTTAAATGAAAGTTTTTATTCTCCCAAATGTTTTTTTTACATTCCCATGAACAAAAAATATTGTATCTACTTTCTAGGTTGGTGGCAAGTAAATAAATAATACATGAACTCAAATTCTTATTGTCACAAAATAATCAAAACAAAACTGCATTACCTGTCACAAAAAAAAACAAGGAAAAACTTAAAAATCATAAAAAAGTTTCGAACATATTCTGTATCAGAAAAACTTAAAATTTATCTATCACCAAAAACTTGAAATATTCCGTATCAGGAAAAATATAAAACATTACTTTACTTTCGGTCCTACAAAAAAAATAAATTACAATTCTGAACAGTATTCAATATACATATACATTCTTTTGGGTTGTATGTGGTCATCCAAAATTAACATTGCCCTGAATAAAGGCCATCAGTTGCTTCGGTACCAGACTTTCCGCACTGAGCTACTTCTTTTTTTGGTATATCTGTCTCTTAAAATTTTATATCGCGTTTGACAATGCTCCTCTGGTAGCCCTACTATTTTGGCAATCACCTGCCATGCCTTCTCCCTTCTCCTTCATTAATTTGTTTTTAAAATTTTCATCTTTTTTATCATAAATTAATGGGTATTGTTCTATTAATGATATAAAATATGCGTCTTCCATACTATTATAGAAATGAAAGTTATTTATTTCATATGAATGATTGCTGCTGTCAAGATTATGGAAATGGATCTATGTCAATATTTGTTTATGCATTCCTGCCAACCCAAAAATTAACAAAACCTATAATCACTATGGCAATTCTTCATACTTTACTTTTTCGTGAATGTCAAAAAATGGATACCTTACCTTACCTTGCATTATTATAAACTAAAGGTAAACTTACACTCGCCCATTCATCTCTGTTTCTCCGTACTGGTAAGTTCTTGGAAGCGAAATATTGCTATATAGGTGCTTCATAGGCTCAGATGCGCACTAAGAAAGAATTTTCAAATATTCTAACTGGCGCGCCCCTCGTGGGGGAAAAGGGGCGCGTTTACATATAAAAATTAACTTTTCATCACTGTTTCTCCGAACGACTATATTTTCGGAGCTTAAATTTTGTATGTAGGTTCGTTTTATGTTGTAGATGTGCAATAAGAAGGGATTTTCAAATATTCCAACCGGGGCATCCCCACTGGGGATAAAAGGGGAGCGTTTACATATGAAAATTACCTTTTTATCACTGTTTTTCCATACCGCTATATTTTCGGAAGCTGAAATTTTGTATGTAGGTTCGTTATATGCCACTGGCCTGCGCTTTCGAACATTTTGGAGATTTAGAAAACTCATATCACTAATATAAACAGATTTTTTTATGGAATAAATGAAGGAATAGCTCGAATTATATTTAATGACTTAGCAAAAATACCCACTTTTCACAGTGCATTAACCAAGGAGCCTATGAATGTGCCAGAACAGTGTACAACATTGCTTTAGCCGCTTTCCCTGGCAAAAAATCGATTTGGTTGCGAGCTGCCTATTTGGAGAAGAATCACGGATCAAGGGACAGTTTGGAAAATCTTCTTCAAAGAGCTGTTGCTCATTGTCCAAAAAGTGAGGTGAGGTTATTCAGATAAATACTTAGTTTTAATCCAACCTAAATATTTTGTCAGTAAAATAGGATAGACGATCAATATCATTAGTGTATAAAATTTTACAAAAAATTCATAATAATATTTGCAAAAAAATACTTCAAAATTATAAAATAATGTTTTGAATGTGTTACGCAAATGGCCATAGCTGTCTCAGTAGAGATGATAGACCAATAAACCAAAAATGCATGTCTGCGATACTTTATTTTTAGGTTCTCTGGTTAATGGGAGCAAAAAGTAAATGGTTAGCTGGCGATGTACCAGCTGCAAGAGGCATTTTATCACTGGCATTCCAGGCTAATCCTAACAGCGAAGAAATTTGGTTGGCTGCTGTCAAACTGGAATCGGAAAACAAAGAATACGAAAGGGCTAGAAGACTTTTGGCGAAAGCTAGAGGTGAGTTCAGATATCTCAAAATATCCTTAGTCTACATTTACATTGTTTGTATTCCGAATCAAAATTTTTATATCAACTTCTGAACTAGAAAAAGTAACTTCTCATGAAAGGTCGGACAAGTGAAACATAAATGATATTTTTCAGGATCCGCTCCAACTCCTCGAGTTATGATGAAAAGTGCAAAGCTGGAGTGGTCACTCAATGATCTCAATGGAGCCCTCAAGTTACTAGATGAAGCTTTGAAAGTTTTTCCTGATTATCCGAAACTGTGGATGATGTTCGGCCAAATCCAAGAACAGAAAAATGACTTGTCAAAAGCTTTTGATGCCTATAATGCAGGGGTAACTTTTCAGGTATTTCTTTGTTGGTTATAATTGAGACGTTTAATATTTCAGATAAAAAAATGTCCTAATTCCATTCCACTATGGCTTTTGTTGTCAAGGCTCGAAGAGAAACGTGGACTGCTTATCAAAGCACGTTCAGTTCTTGACAAGGCTAGGCTGAAAAATCCTAAAAACGAACATTTGTGGTTGGAAGCTATAAGGGTTGAAATTAGAGCTGGAATGAAAGATATTGCGAATGCAATGATGGCGAAGGCATTACAGGATTGTCCTACGTCCGGTGTGTTGTGGGCTGAGAGTATTTTCATGGAACCTAGACCACAAAGAAAATCAAAATCGGTGAGTGAACAACAATTGCACAATTTTCCATATTCTTATATATATACAGGCGGTTGTTTTTAGCTGATCCCACTATTGCTATCTCGTAAACGGTAAAACCTACAAGGTTGGTTAAATCGGACAAAATCTTCCTATTTTGGGGAACTAGAATAATCTCTTTTCAGATCGAGAATATCAGTGATCGAATTTCGTTTTTTTGTTCCACAGAACACCTACTACATAGTATGTTCCGAAAGTCAATGATAATATTTTTTGATGGGCAATATTATTAAATTCGACAAGTTTCTGATAAATGGCGAATTTTCCTTTGTGAAAAATACATTGACTCAACTCATCAGGGTGTATTAGAAGTTTGCTCTTCTTAAACTTGTATAAAGTTCTCCAATACAATTTTAATAGTTTTCAGATCGTGGAAGATGAAAAAAAATTTCGAAAAAAAACTGATTTCTTCTTCAAAAATTGACTTTTGTTCGATAAATATCAAAATCTGAATACAATATTGATATGTGTAATTACCCTTTATGACATGTAATTTTTTTGTAGGTGGATGCTTTGAAAAAATGTGAACACGATCCTCATGTTCTATTAGCTGTTAGCAAACTCTTCTGGTCTGAAAGAAAAATTTCAAAGTGTCGTGAATGGTTTCATCGCACTTTGAAAATTGAACCTGACTTAGGGGATTCTTGGGCGTATTTGTACCGTTTTGAACAATTGCATGGTACCAAAGAGCAACAAGAAGATGTGAAAAAAAGATGTTTAGATGCCGAACCACACCACGGAGAACTGTGGTGTTCTATTTCTAAACAAATCAGAAATGTTGGTTTGAATACTGAACAGACATTACATGCGGTAGCAAGAGAAGTACCTATACCTGTCTAGTATTAAGTTGAAAATTATATGTAAAATAGAGTATAATTTATTCTTGGAAGATTTTTTATTTCCATTGCGTGGGAATTCATTGATAATCTGGAAGAATAGCCTAAGCTTAACCCCGCTGGTATATACAAAGACAATTTTATTTTCAGTACATGGTTTTTTTATTTTTGCCTTATTGTTAAAGTTTTTTTTATATTTATATTCTTAATTGTGCTTGTAGTCTAACTTGGTTCATTTTATGTTCTTTAAATGATCCCTTATACCGTCACGTAGAAAAACCTTTGAAAGGTTTTGAAATTGAAACTTACTGTAAGTGATTTGCACAATTTTACCAACTTGTAAATAGTCTAAAAAGTATCAATTTTATTGAACCTGAAATCACATTTGAAGTGTTCCTGTATTGTAGATGCAAACACAATAAAAGTAGTACATGCATTGTTGTGATTTTAGTTTTCGCCTTATTTTTTATTGTAGGTGATTGTGATTCTCATTGTTTGTTTTTGGTCGTGTGAACTTTTATCTGTGCGCATCTGCTGTAAATGCAACATTTTTGATAACTTCATCATTTCAAACCACTGACCTTAAAATCTTTAAACCTCACTGAGTTTATGCAAGACCAGTCTCATTTAAAAATTTGAGTTCTAAGTCTAAATTGTATATCAAACAGTGTAAACTCCCTCGGTCAGAGATAACTATGTAAAAGCTATTTCCAGATTCATTGGCCATGGTCTGCATTTTATTGTGCCTAACGTTTCGTCTATGCCTGCAGTAGACAACGGACAAAGTGCTCTAGTTGTTCTTTGTTGGTTGAATTATATGCCATGATGTGTGCAATTGAAAGTAGGTATGTAACCTGCAGACCACGGTTAACAAACCCGGAAAATAGCTTCGAATTGTATCAAAAAGTTGAATTGGATTCACCCCTTGCTAGATCCGTCACCTTTCAGTGACGGATATAGCAAGGAGTGAATAGGGCAATCATCTCCCCCTCCGTCAGCAAAAAAGCGAGTCAATTTATAATAATAAAAAACTTTTATTGTCCAAACAGGCATTATATATTTCATATATTCAACACTTTCATCCCAAAATTGTATACTATGTCCTGTAATTGGGTCTAGCGCCTGTTTGGACTATAAAAGTTTTTTTGATTATTATAAATTGATTCGCTTTTTTGCTGACGGAGGGGGAGACGATTACCCCATTCACCCCTTGCTAGATCCGTCGCTGAAAGGTGCTTACCGAAGTGATCAGAGTTGTTCTTTAGCCTGTGCTCAGAATTGCATATTGATCCCAATTCTGATTTTTTATTTTACATGTTACACTCTAGAATTAGATGAACATTCAGTTCTGTGATGATTCCCGTTACAGAAATGTATTTCTGTGACAATGAGCCGTTGTAGCTAAGTTCTTAAGCGTTTGATGGATTGCTTCACCCACTAGAAATGCGCTAACAAATCGAATGGACCAATATATGAATAAAATTCATGGAATCAATGGGTGAATTTGAAAACACATCTCATGTTGATACGTTATCCGTCAAACAGTTGTTTTAAGGTTTTTTGTATTAGAAGTTATCTTATCGTGAATTTGTTGGGTAATATATACATGAAAAACTGATGAATATGGAAAATAAATTACTTTCACTCATGAGAAGCTTTAAGAAACCATAATGTATGACACAGCTGACAATATTTTGATTTTTTTTACCAGCTAACTTGGTTTCAATATGTGCATTAGATGTCGTTACTGGACAAACGACTTCCCCATAATTGAAAAATCCTTACAAGACTCTCTTTTGTCTAAGGAAAAATCTTTAGTTTTGTTCCATCGACATAGGGCGCGTTCCACTAACGTACAGGATAACAGGTTATGTCGATGTTTTGTCTTCGTTTAATAAATGTCAAATGTGACAAGTGAGGTTAAGTACAACAGAAAAAGTATGTGATAAAATAAATAAAATTACCTAAACTTTGATCTCAAACGTTATCTACAGAATTAAATAATTAGCATGAATATTCAAATAATAATTTTCCTAATTTTGTCCACTTTTTTACATAAGTCATACAAGACTGAAGCAACTTTGTCACCCAAATCTCCAAGAGGGAATAAAGAAACCAAGCCTAAAGTTGATAAAGCGAAGATAGGCCCACAAAACTATACGGTATTCAATAAGAACTTTGTAAATGAAGCCCCAACTTCTAGAGAAATACTTACTAATTACCAAGGTTTCTTCAGGGAAGTGGATGAATATAATTTTGATGGATTAGTGTTAGGTTATGTTACACCAGTAAGTTTGGTATTTCCTGACTACTCAATATTCAAGCTCTCATTTTCAGTGGAACAATCATGGCTATGACATTGCAAAAATATTTGGCAATAAGTTTACTCACATAAGTCCCGTATGGTTGCAAATAGTTAGAAAGGGCATCGCTAAATATGAAATAAAGGGCACTCATGATATTGATGAAAAGTGGATAACAGCTATTCGAAATGCTGGAAGAGAAAGGAAACTGAAAGGTATTTCACCATTATTAATTTCTTGTATTTTTATAGTTGAGACCATATGTTTCAGTTGTTACTTATTGTACCCCATACATTAATAATTATTTTATCTATATAAAAAATACGATTCTCTCCACAAAGCCTTCATTTGTAATCAGACATCCATGTAAGTTAAAAAATCGCCAGAATGAACAAAATGGTGCCTCACCTTCATTAAAGAAACAGAAAACATATCACGGTTTTTAAGTCTTATGAATTTTGATTTACTGATCATGAATCTGAAGTTAAATTTGGGCGCCGGTCTACTTGAGAAATCGACAATTTTATGAAGTTACTTTTTTCACGATAGCATAATGCCCATTATTCACTTACTACTTTAATTTTTTTCCATAGAAAACTATAAATTTCCTGATTTCTATCAGACTACAGCAGCCATTTCTACAAAGAATGTTTTGTTGGTTCTGGTGACAGTTTCATAAAATTTAACTAGAATCAATTATTTTGTGAACTCACTTCTAGTAATAAAAATTCGGCCAAGTTTTGACTTCAGGTGCATGATCAGTAGATAAAAATACAAAAGTAAAACGAATACTCATCTTTAAAACATGTATTATATATTGTAATTGTATTTGATTTGTGAACAAAACTTTTTATGTTCGTGATCAAGGTTGGAAAGACAGCAACTTAGGTAACAATTAGACTAAATCAGATCAGATAAATACATTAAAAAAATTAACAAAAACTAATGTCTCATTCATGGTGACCAGCCTTAATTTTGGAAATTTTGGTTAGCTTTCGAAACAAATATCTATCTAATTGGTCAGAATGCCGAATAATATCCAACAGTTCCAAACGTTCAACTATGTCAAAAATTGATTCGAGATGAAATTCAGTATCACGCGCAAAAAATTAAGAAATATATAAACACCAGAGTAAATAATATAAAATGTTGCAATAAAACTCAAAATTATTCAAACTTCAGGGTTATATTAAAATAAAAATTCTTTTCTGATTGATCTTTTAGTGGTACCTAGAATAATATTTGACCAATGGACAAGCCAAGACTATGTGGAATTATTTTCAACCACAAAAGAACTGAGAGCTTTATCAAAGACCTTTATTCAAACGGCTAAAAAATATGCGTTTGATGGATATGTCATAGAAGTTTGGTCACAAATTGCATCACTTGTGCAATTTGATTCCCTAATCAGCTTAGTCAGAGAGCTTGGTAAGATTTTTTCAGAAATTCCATTGATATTTTAAACTTTCTTTTAGCTGATGCTTTGAGTGCAGAGAGCTTGCAGACTATTCTTGTGATACCTCCTAAGAGAGGAAAAGAAGAACTATTTACTGAAAAGCATTTTGATGCATTATATGATCATGTAACAGCTTTTTCACTCATGACTTATGATTTTTCCAACCCGAGAATGCCGGGTAACTATGAAAATAACTTTCATTTACTCAGTTTCTTGTCTTTACAACTTATAGTTGAATTTTTTAGGACCAAATGCCCCTTTGCCTTGGGTTAGTGACTGTATAACAACCATAACTTCTGAAGAAAACAAGAGACATAAAATATTGACTGGACTCAATTTTTATGGCAACGATTATACAGTGAATGGTGGAGGCCCCATTGTTTCTCATGAATATATTCAAAAATTGAAGCTACATAATGGTAAATTGCAGTATGATCCAGAAATTGCCGAACATTACTTTGAATACAAGTAAGCCTTCATTTTCTATCACGTATACTTCATGTTATGAATTGTTGTTCCAGGGAAAATAATGGTAGAAAACACCTTGTCTTTTATCCTACACTTCTTTCTATACACAAGAGATTGGAATTAGCAAAACAACTGAATACTGGTATTTCTATTTGGGAATTGGGACAGGGGCTAGATTACTTTTATGATTTACTGTGAAATAACTAATTATTTATAATAAATTTATTGTTATGAGAACTATATTTCAAAGCTGTGTTTTTTGCTAGCATTCTGATTTCGGAATGACCATTTCAGTCATTTTATGCTCATTAATTTCTATTCCATTTGCTACTTTTCATCCCATATCTAAGGAATGAAGGATCGGGGGATCGTGAAATCAAAGATTATTTGTATGAACGCCATTTTCTGGGTTTTTTGGCCGTGGTCCGCAGGTTTTTATGCCTGACGTTGCGTCTACTGCTGCGATAGACATTTTCAAAGGCGATGTGGTAACGGTCACAATACCCGAGTTGAAGCTCGGGGTTTTGTACCTATGTCGTATCTACTCCATCAACTACTATTTCAGTACTGGTCGCTCTATGTATATTGTTCTTCATTGTATTACCTGTTCGTTTACCTCCCAGGACAGGTAGCCAGCTTTTATTGATATTCATTGTTTTCTCTTTTCTATTGAATATATCCCTGTTTTTGGATCTCTATTGCCTCTCTATATATTCTTGGGTAGTAGTTTTGGGTACTGTCGAGTATCACTGTCTTCGAATGAGATAACGTGGATATCTTCTTCGATGAGCATGTTCGGCTACACCGATTTGTCCGAGGCGACAGTTTTTTGTGTTTGGAGAGACGGGTCCCTATACTTCGTTTCATGGCACTAATGTAGAGCGACCCGCAGCTACACGAAATCCGGTATACTCCTGGCATTGCTAGAGGTTCTCTAGGATCCTTTCCTGATGGTTTTTGTTGGCTTAAATATTGGTTTTACTTCATGTTTCACTAAGATTATTTCGATCCGGTCTGTGACATTTTGGACATAAGGAAGGAAAGCTTACCCTTGACTGGCCTGGCTGGGGTTGCTTTGGAGTTCTCTCTCCTGGGATGTATGGCCCGCTCGAATTCTCCTCCGCTGTACCTATTACATTTGAATTAGTAACACTATCCATAATAATAATTTGTACAATAAATTTTATTTGTAATGTATTTCGCTACATGGTAGCATCACCAGTTATCTTGTCTAAATGTCATTTACTTGAGATTTTTACTTTTTCATCATATTTTGCAGTGATTTTAAAATCAATCTTTTTTTCAATGAAATTGGTTTTGAAATGAAAATATTCCGGTGAAAAGAAATAATACTTTTTATTATAACAAAAGTATCTCAAGAAATATCACTAATAGTCGTACAACATGAAATAAAATAGGGTTAAAATTTGTCAACAAAATCTTTGGTCATTTCACTTATTGTAAAGAGCAGACTGTGGATTCTCCTTTTGCACTGTTTAAGGTTGCTGCACGCCTTTTAAGTCCTTCCAAATACACCTCCCTGTTGAAGAGCCCAGCTGCCAATGGTATCCTAAAACATATTTTTTTTACTATTCAAGTTTGCAGTGTATGGTGAAATTAAATAATGCAGTCTAAAAAAATATTTATAATATAGCCTGCCTTCAATGATCGATATAACATGTTTTTTAATAAAAAATCTGAGTAGTTATTCATATTTGGAAATCAGCAAAAAATATTCATTAGTAAGTATATTGCAATCAAACTTTGAAGCTGATATGAAAAATAATTGATATGGATGCGGTTGCAGGGGCTTGAGAAGAAATCATTTTCTTGACACTTTGGAATTATTAAACTTTTCAATCGATTTTTAATGTGATCAATACAAAAAAAGTGACATCAAAAATATTTACTCACCACTCAAAATAGATTAATGTAGATGAATGAATATATGTTGTAATATGGTAATGAGATAAGATTATTGCAATATAAAATATTTTCAACCTACCAAAGATTGAGTGATATCGATTAAAAAATGGTAACTTGTCAAAAATTTCAGGACAAGTCGACTGACAACTGTTTTCAATTTTGTTACAAGTTTATCTATATTACTTTTATAATTTGTCATTTTGGTTCATCCTTGGGTATTGTGAAATGAAAATATGACATATGGAATCAAAGACCACCAACACATATCATAAAAATGAAACCAGAAATAGAACTTTGTGATACATTTCGTTTCAAGCCCGAGCTATGAAAGGTGGATCCATTTTTCTCTCTCTCTCTCTCTACTAGAAAGTGTGTATCAGCCAAATGGAATAAATTCGTTAATAAATAAATATATAAATCATTCGGGATTGTTGGTATTTTCGGTTTGTCATTTTTTGTTAACAAAAATTTTTTTACAGCGGGTTTATACAGCAAAATTGATAACGGAGTGATGGTTTCAAATATACTCTGTATATTATTCAATTTCTGGATTTTTCAGAATTTTCTACATATTTTGACAGCACTTATTTCATTTGGCAGCTACTGTTTTTATCTGTATTTTATGTCCGAACTTCTGAAACTTCATTTCTACTTTACTAATTGTCTCCTGGGATATACCAGGCAAATTTGTAAATTTTTTATGAACCAATTCCATTTGCGCCCCTATGTTATCTCATCAACCAATCACCTGAGGAAATGAACCATTTTTATGATATGTAGTTGAAAACGTTTCACAACAACTATAACATAACTACTGTCATAAAATAAACAAAACTCTGTAGTTTTTTTAATTTCATGTTAATAAAAAGAAATGCTGAAATTGTCTTTGCTTAGTTTCTCATTATCAAGTCCTAAATCGGAAAAGAGTATTGAGTGTGTTGTGGCAAATTTTTTTATTCAAATGAATTTTTAATGTTAATTTCCACAATAAATCTGGAAACACCATATTGCCAAAAAAGTAAGGTTTTGCATTCAAAATAAGAAAGTTGGTATTTGCCACTTTTACATGACACATCCTGGTTAAAAAGTTTTTGTGACAAAAATGGGCAACTGAAATACTAATGACATTTACGAGTATTTTTCGTTATATTTCATTCGGATGATGCACAGTGTATACGTATACTATTCTCACCATCACATCAATTTTTTTGTGAACTTTAAAGGTAAAAACTGACTAATAACTGGCTGCACACCAAATATTATAGAGGAATATATTTATGGTATATGATTTACGTAATAATATAAATATTTTAAGAAATATAGAACTCACGTGTCCAAACCAGGCCTTAAATGTACTTTGAAAACACCCCATACTGGTTTGTGGTCAGAAGTTGTAATTGATGGTACAGAATCGTAAACTAAGCACTGCAGCGGTGGATTTTCCAAATGACCACTCAGTCTACGGGAATTTTTTTGTTTGTATAATATTCGGTCGGTATATGCAGGAGTTCTTTGCTTGGAAGATGAATCAAAATTTTGGGTTCCAGGATCATACTTAAACAGAATTAAATTGCACATTCACACTTGCATCATTGAACTGGACAAGACTTCAGAATCTGACAATAGTCAATTACATTTTTCAACTTTTTGATGGTTATTCTTTATGTTTGAATTACCTTATAAGTAGGTGGAAATGTAATTCTTGCTTCATAAAAACCCTTGAAAGCTGCTCCATCTGCTAGAACTGAACACAGTTGATCATGGTGCATATATCCATGAGGTAAATGTGGAGGTAGTGGGAAACTAGTATTGGACAGCCACTCCAGGACTTTAGCTCTTGGCGTTGAAAGTCTGAAGTTTAGGTCTCCTGACCAGAAAACGTAGTCAAAATTCTGGGTAACATCTGAAAGTTCAAGAATTATAGCGCTTTTTCTAACTTCTTAATATTATTTGAAAGTTAATGAAAATCTCAAAGTGAAGAATCTCGAACTTGGAAAGAATATGTACACTAATATTTTACATAGTTGGAAGTTATGAAGGTATTATTTATATTGGGGGCTATGAATTGATTCATATAACGTCAGCTCCTCTGCAGTGACAGTCATTGTTATATGTATGTCATCTGAAGGAGCACTGTTCAACGAGTAATAACATTTATGAGGAAGAAATGTCTACAAATGAAAGGTAGATTTGTAACCTCTGGCTTGGTGTTCCAGTTCTGGTGTTTGGGAGCAGTACTTGTTTTGGATTTATCTAGAAAGCATACTGAAACTTTCAAAGTTCCACTTCCATTTATGTCCCTGATTTGATCAAAGCTTCATATTCCGATATGAAATACAATTCTGGGGCTCATGCACAAACAAACGTTTTCATTTTTTTACTACAGATAAGAGCACTTAGGTACTTACGCAAAGCGAAGAGAAAAGATTCATGCAGGCCACTCTTTATTAAACATGAGATATTAACATTTACTTAATTATTTATTTTGGATACATCAAATTTTATACATAAAAAAATGATTATTCAGAAAATTGTCTCAACACCCGCTCTGCAGATAGCCTTAGTCTGCCTATACCCAAATCTAATTTGATAAAAAAGTCTTTCATTCATAGTGATATCACACTTGACATATTCATGCACTCTGCTTGGCAGCTGAACTTGAAACTTCGTCCTTGTCTATTTATATGTTGCCACAGTCTGTAATTGTGGTGCGATATGTCCTGATTGATCGGCGGCTTAAGTGCTTGACGGGAAGCGTTCTGGTTGATCAGTGGGGTAATTGGGTGGTGTAATGTGTCACGCTCGACTATTGGCACATTGATTAATTATTGTTCTGGGCGGTGTGATGCTGTTGGTGGTGCGTAACCTCTTTTGTTTAGACTGCCGATCTTTCATATGTATAATGAACATATTCTTCCTTTCTCTCTACTGTGTAATATGCATATTACTAATAAACTTGTTAGTTCCGCGGTATATAATTTCACATACAAAACAAATAGTTTTGAGTTTCTCAGGGCTTGTCCAATTCGTTTTTTCAAAAATATTCTCTTTGGAAATACTTGCCAAAATGTTTGTCACATTTAATCCGATGTCCGGCTTATTATCAGCTAGGGAAGTAGCTTCCGACAAGCAGTTGCCATAGAAACTTTGGGAGAGGTGAATATTTAGAATTTCAATTCACAGTTAACTGACTTGATCGATTTTTGTAACTGTTTTGGTACAAGAAATGTCTTTTCCGCTTGGGATCTTTGGTTCCAACCACATATTAATTTGTAACCATTTTACTCTTGATATTGAACTAAAGTAATTAAAAAAGGAACTGAAGATTATTAGAGAACCAGTATCTTGGAATACACTCATATGGCTGGAAGTTTTGAGGGGGTTTCCCCATACCTTCACAAAGTATTCAGTGCCCAGAAAAAAGTAATCGGAGAATTATATAAGTTGCACAAGGAACATCACGTTGAGAATTATTCTAAAATCAGAAATTCTTACCCTACCCAGAGTATATGTATTTTACATGTCTTTGAAGGAAAAAGTGGGTATTTCAGGGTAAAATGAAAATTTTCATACAGATTACCCTATAAATAAAACCATTTTCACGTTAAGAAATAGCACGATACTCAATAAAATATGTGGGTATCAAATGTCCCAATATGTTGTCACATTTCAGAAAAATTCTGAAATCTTTTTTAATACAACATACTTTATTAGTTTAGACGATTTTCTTGCTTTCAAATTTTGATTTGTGATGTCTTGTGTACAATTTCAACTTTTGTAAATAATAGTTTCATCTCCATTGCTTTTACAAAATTTTATGAATAGTGATTATATTTTTTTAATACCATATATCTGATTGCAGCTTTTTCATGACTAGTCTAACAGGTTTATATAATGCATAATACAATCATATTCATGTATAGACCTCATGCATGAATGAAAACTCACTGACTTACATTCTGACTGATTTATATGGACTTTCAATAATTATTTTATCATTTTATGCTATTTACTTATCCTTAGACCAAGGTGATGACTTGAATTATCGTTATAATTAAAGATTTCATAAAGATTGAATAATTAAAATAATTGTTCATTCAAGAATATAAAATAAATTTGAAGATCTCGAAATAAATGTGAGACTGATGTCCTTTTTGAAATTAGAATTAGTTAATTTTTGTATGATTTGCTTCATTACAAGCAAAAATATTTATAAACTGTCTATGAAATATTTGGTAATATTCCAAAATCTTCAAATATTTCAAAATTAAGAAAACAATTTTACTTTGTGCCTAAAAGGTAAATTTGAAACTGACAACATGTAGTTCCATATTGAGTGGATCCTCTTCTCAAATTTCAAACCTCATTCTCACCTTTGAGTGATATCTGAAACAGAAAAAAGAAACACATTTAGAAAATATTGATGAAACGGTGTAAATAAAAACAAAGAAACCAACAAGACTGCAAAACCAGTAAAATTAAAAAGAAAACATAGGGTAGAGAATTCAATAAATATTATTAATGGAGGGTTATTCACATGTTTCAAGACTTTCTAAAATTCTATAAATACTCCTGGCCTACAAGTGCTGAAATTGAAATATAAAATTTTGTTTTTTGTAATAACCGTAAAGATAATTACAGGAATTTAGTTGTCAAAGTCTTGAAGCAGTTGAAATACCAAAAGTTCACATTGTTTGTGCCATATATACAAGATGTGCTTGGGAAAAAAATTAGTACACAAAAAAAAGTCTTCCAACTATTTTCGTACTTACTGAAAACGAACTATGAAAATTCACAGTTTCACTAATCACATTCAATAACAGTTTATTCTTTTACATGAATAGAATACTCTTATGGCAGCTATTTTACAATTGAAGAGAGGTCAAAAAAAGATCATCTTATCATTAAACATAATTCTCCAAATTATTGTTTTGTGGGGAAAGTGTGTTTCTTTACCTTTATTTTTGTTCTTGCATGGCAGTGTCTTTGGTAGATCTAGCGAATGTACAATTCTTTTAACATCTCCGACTCGTTCTTTCACTTTTTCCTGGTGTGCGGTCAGATGGGCTGTTACAAATAAAAATGAGGTACCAAAAACCACGAAGGAAGTGGCTACAGCTCCTTTGGTACGGAATGCTGTGCCAGGTCTTACTGATAAACTTGCCTCTTCAGGAATTGAAACATACCAAATTAAATCTCTTCTGATGAAAGTTGATAGGTGTAAAGTACCTGAAAAAAAATTACTGATTCCTTACTGGAAAGTATATTTTTTACAGAATTTTAAGCTCGATTCGTTTTGAATCAATTCATTCAGTCTTTGAATTATTCTTTCTAACGTGAACATTGAAAGTTTCTTCTTGTCGGTGAAATTTGATATCTGTACTCTTTCATATGTTACGTTCTGTAGCATTACTGTTTATATCTTTTTTAATTCCATTACAAATATTTGGGAAAAACTTAATGAGAAAAAGTGATTTTCATAACATTCATATTTCAAAGCAGCTGTCTCAGATGAATATTTTTTCCATCTTGTAAATGAAACTTCTTCTTTTCTGAAATTTTCACTTTCTACATAATTAATGGAGAAGAAAGCCGACTATAGTATACATAAACACTCGCATCACAACATAATTACAGTTTTTAAGCAACGAATATTTTTTCAGATTAGTTAAAAATGTTTGTTTGGTAGCTCCTTGTAAAACTTGAATTCTTTATAATAAATTGAATTATGCCCAATATCTGTTTTTATTTCGATTAGTTTCATGTTGCCTGAATATCTTGTTGAATGCTTGTGTGATTTTGAAAGTGAGATTTGAACAATCCATTTTCAATAATTCTTTAAATTGTGAATTTCATTACAAATTTTGATTTTATTTTCGTGAACCGAATTCACATGGGCTTATTTCAGCTATTGAAAATGATACTGGATTGCTTATAGACTGATCGAGTTAGGGGTATATTATACTTATAAAGCCTAAACGGTCCCAAGATCTCTTTATATTTCCAGAAAAAAGAACAATTCGAGAAGCAAGAGCTTGAATTGGCCGCATGTCTGTTGACCAATAAAATTGATCGTGTCTACAGCGGTGTTGCCAAGTGCTAATTATTTAACAAAAATACAAAGTTGTGTCGAAGCCATTGACATTAGAAAGAGTACATTGTCTCATACATTGGAGATACCTGACTGGGTGGCAATATGGCTAATATACCAGTAACGTTGAATTTCTTATTTTTGGTGGGTGGCATGAATACATAATAATTGATTTATTTGCATTTG
>WOGR01002349.1:0-17704 GCA_015342045.1 Leptinotarsa lineolata | reverse complement strand
GGAAAACTTTCTCATTGACCATTTGTTAAAAAATTGTATTCTTGATAAAAATTGGTGTATTGCGGAAAACTTAGATTTGAGTTGTAAAAATTCTGAATTTCCGAACGGTGTACAGGGAAGAACAAAATATAGAAATTTTGATCAGGAAAGTTTTAGTCCAAATCATTATTCGAACTAGTATATCGATGTTTCTTGAAAATGATTCAAATTTTGATTAGTTTTTTGGAGCAAAATTGATATTACATTCTGTATGTATGTCCAGTAATTTTGAGGTCTTGGCGTACTATTTTCGATGATATTTTGCTTAAATGCCATTCTACAATTATTTGAGTAGATTTTATTGAAGTGGTGAAAATATAATCCCTCAATTTCATTACCATTGAGCAATGAATTCAATAAATATTATTACAATGTATTTTACCTACTTGTTTTTGTTTTTTCGAAAATAATTTTGGAATGGTATTTTCAAAAACGATTTCAATGCCACTCACAAGAATATTCGAATCATTCCTCATCTCTCAGGATAGAAATAGGTACCCATCGTAGTTAGGAGGTAAGAAGTCTTTTCAATGAGAACGACAGTTGGTTAGGTCAATAACAAACTTTAAGATGAAGTCCTCATTTTTCACTATGGCTTTCACTTCTATAAATATGATAACACCATAATAACCGTAATCTTATGAGCTGAAAATAAAATTTATTGGTTCTGTCTTAGCAGACTTTGTTATCGAGGAATTCGAGGCATATTTATACTTGTTGATACTTACGTTATTATTTTTCAAATTCGTATGTGACATAATTAGTACTCTCCAAATAAACAGTAAGATAACTCGTCGAAAAGTGTTTGTTCACCACCTAAAGTATCGTACATATTTATAAAGAAATAAGGTGATACATCGTTTGATGGGTCTTCCAATTATCTATGTTTCAATTATCTATGCAACACTTAATCAAATCAGCCGTGCTGAATAATCAGCAGTTCAATATCATATTTTCAATTCATTCAATAATCACTTCATTGAATATTCAAAATTTCCACTATACATTTTCCAATAATGATGGAGTCTGTTTGCAAACTCATTTCACATTATCGAATGTTTCTGGAGTGATTTCGTTGAATACTATGCAAACAGTCACCAAAATAAATAGTTACTACTTTTTTGCATGTGGTTAACATCCGGAGAGTGGTTAACATCTGGAAAATATCTTACTCCTACAATATATAACATAATCATCAAATTTCAGACTATTATCAATTAGCCTATCATCAGTAGCATATTATACATGAACATTTTTGCAAAATTACATTTTCTACTGGAAAATCATCTAGCAAACATTTGAATGATATTACATAAGTTCTTGTGATATTCAGGAATAGCAAATTGACTTCACACTTCCGTAAAAAGCGTAAAAATGCTGGATATATCAATCTCTTTTGAATCAATTGCATATGATAAAAACAAAATGGGCCCAATGCGGAACCATGTGGCACATCAGTTTCAGCTGTCCTCGCCTTTGAGATTTCCGTTGTTTTGACCATTTGACCGCATCTTAATAGGCAGCATCGTTCAAACTATTTGAATGTTATTCCTCTGCACCCATACCAGAAGAGTTTCCAAAGCAGTATATCATGAATAATGCAATCAAATGTTTCAGAAAGATCTAAAAAAATTGCTGGGCGTAAACTGAAAGATTTATCCAAATCTCCCACGTATCTAACGTATTCTTCAGATTCCCAACAGAAAATCTGAGAGCGTCACATCAGGTGATCTAGCCACTGGCAAAACAACCTATCATAATGACGTCGTTCCTAAGAATGGTCCGTTATATCACCTGATATGACGCCTTTGGATTTTTCAATGGATTGCGTGAGATCTAAACAACCCCAGGTCATTCCAGAACTCTTAATCAGAATAATACATGCTTGCAACGAAACTATCATAGAAACATTTCTTAGTGCGAGAAATGAATACCTCAACGGTCTTCATTATTATCGAGAATTGATTTATCTTCAATCGTGACTTATATTTTATATGTTTTGTCTGCAGATGTTTCAAGTAAAACTTGAAAAAACAGTGGATCGAATTACCAGTCATACGAAATATCGCGAGACCATTCAAGAGTTGATAGTGCCTCTGGGCGACCAGTGATGCCCCAGTGATTAAAGTAGTGAAAATGATGCCTTCTCACGAAACTTTGCACGACTTTGATATCTTGTTTCGTTCAAATTTTATAAGGGGCGCGACTTTTTATGTTCGCACTGTATCTTGTTTGTTGCAATTGATCGGAATTGGCGGAACATGAGTTACCAATGAATTTTGCAATACTATTTTCCAATAGGTTATCGACTTCGTTATGTTTTTATATTTATGTTTATTTTGTACATACCGATCAAATGCTGAAATGACCTCTATGTTTATCTCTCAAAATTTCAAATTCAGCACATAATAAACACAAGTATCTATAGGTGAACCAATCATTGTTGTTTTATTATTGTCGATTTCTTGTTGTGTTACTATTTGATAAATATAGAAACAGAAAGGAAAACAATAATGAACTCGAAAAATAAATAAACAATAATAGTAATAAAATAATATAAGTTTATTGCTCTACTAACGGGACCTGGAAAGGCAGTGGGAACAAAATGGAGTTACATTTTCGATATACTCGTATTAGAAAGTCATCACAAAAGCAGTTATTAAGAAATTTCCTACGGTTCGACTTCAAGTGGATGTTTGGAACCAAAACACTGGATATATAGAAATAATATTGAAATTCACTCATGAGAGAAGATTTCTCAGGAAGCTGTGAAGTCATAAACATTTTTCCAATTTATAACTTGATAAAAATGAAAACATATCCAAATGAATATATATTGCTATCACTTGATGTGATGTGATCCCTGTTTACCAATAGGCTTATTGATCTCAACATTCATATTAATGAGAATATGTGGGTTATTATTTCGGAGTTCACCATGATGAACTTTGACGTTCTTCAGAAGTTTTTTCACAGGCAAATTGGAAATGTGTTATTTTGTCATCAATTCGTGCTGGTCTTGTGAAGTCAGGGTTTGAACGTGTTTGAAAAAATCTGTTATTTTTAGTACCCACTCACCAATGATAATTCGTCAGCGATACAAAGATGATACAAAAAAGGCCAAAAGCAAATCCATTAGGAGGACTGGCATCTCTAACCCACTTTTTCTGAGAGATTTCTTAGTGGCATGCCAGTAAATAGCTTCAACCATAAAATTATATCACATATTTAGTAACAAGAGCACTTGGGATATTGAATCAGGAGAACTACGATTAAATCATGATTGAAAATGGCCTGAACAAAAATAACACTGAATAAAAAAATTATCTATACCAACATACTTTTCTTTCTGATATTATGAGAGATAATTGAATCTCCAATAAGAATACGATATAGGTATCACTTCAAAAATATCACTTCAAACGGAAAACAAAAACACCTCTTCATTAGTAATTTGATATATAGGGTCTTCCATTAAGCGCTTCCTATCTTTAAATTTAAATAAAACAAAGTGTGTGTAAGATATCATCGAAATTTTTTATTCGTTTGAAAATTCTATTGATGCCATTATGTGTGGAATATAACGTTCAAATGTCCACCACGGCTTCTCTGGGGGAGCGCAGCCGAAACGTCTAATTTTCCATGATTCTTGCGCATAAATCAGACCGAATTTTAGACCGATGATACGAGTTATTTTGACGCTGGGGTCAAATGGGGTCAAATCTCACGACCTTGGTGGCCATCTCTATGTGAGATGACCATGCCCTCAAATCGCTCGTGCAGAATATCCAATATGGCTGTGTGGCAAGGAGCGCCGTCCTGTTGAAACCACATGTCGTTTGTGTCCAGTTCATCCATTTCAGGCCAAAAGAAGTCGGTAATAATCGACCTATAGTGCTCGCTGTTGACAGTGATTGCCTGGCCAACGTCGATCTTCACGAAATATGGACCGATGACGCAGCCAGCCCAAAATCCACACCAAACAGTGACTTTTTCTAGTGGCATTGGACGCTTTTGGAGCTCATGTGGATTAATATCGTCCTAAAGTCGACAATTTTGTTTGTTCACGTTCGCGTTCCAGAAATGGGCCTCATCGCTGAAGATGAAGTCAGTGGCCAACCGCTACAGAGCCAATTCCGCGAACACACATCGTTTTCTATGGTCATTTACCTTGAGTTTCTGGGTCAGTTGAACTTTGTACGCGAGTCACGATGCAAATTTTGCCAAGTTGTGGTCTGCGAAAGGCCGAGTTCGTGTGAGCGACGCGAAATTGACTGCCTCGGATTCTCCTGCACACTTTCACAGACAACGGCGAAATTTTCGGCAGATCTTGCGTTTCGACGTACGGGTGTTGGTCGATCGTTTATTGAACTAGTAGGTGGACTCAATTCATCCACTACATTGCGAATAGTCCTCTCGGTAAGACGATTGTGGTGACCGTAAAATGGGCGGAGCGCGCGGTACCTTGCCCGAACGAAACACTCATTTTGATAAAACAATTTTATTATTTGCACGTGTTGTTGAATGCTATCGGTCGAAAAAGACAGCGAAATTAATGCTAAATTTTTGCCTGCTTTCATAAACTGGCTCGTCCAAGTTATTAAACAAGTTCTTATTTTTAAAGAGAAGGCAGATCGTTTCATATATAAATAAGGAGACCACAGTTAGAATTCTGTTAGGAATGAAAAGAGGGCGACATATGCATCGTATTGCGCGTTTTTGTATCAATAATACGTATGTGGCATGTGGTAGAACATACACACCCAAAAGCAAATGCCATAACGAAGATGGGATTCAAAGAGGAAATGATAAACAATACTAGTTATTGCAGATCCGATCTCTAATGTAGTTAGTCGTATTGCATAACATCCAGAGGAGAGCTTGAATCATGTTTGTCGAACATTGAATTTTTGTCAATGAACATGCCAAGGAATTTAGAAGTGGTTACATTGTCAATTTGAATATTATTTGAATGTACAGCTGGAATTTGGCAAAGATCTGTTCGAAATCTGTTTTTCCGTTAATCAGCTGTCACCCCATAGGACACTACTTTTGTTTTTCATAAATTCAAGCTCAGGAGATTAGTGTCAAACCAGTGTCTCCCTTCCGTGATGTCGCTCTCAATAACTTCATACAACGTACGGATGTTGGGGGCATGCCATGAAATTGTGGTATCATCAGCAAACAAAGTAAATTTACCTTGGATGTTAATAGACGATAGAATGTAAATTAGGAACACAAGTGGGCCCAGATCCGAACTTTGTGGGACGCTACAAGTAATTTTACCTTCATTCGAGTATGAAGTGGTTTTGACCATCTGAGTGCGATCTTCTAAGTATGACTCAAACCACTTGGAACCTATCCTAGTTATACCTTATATACTGAGTTTCCGTAAAAGAATCTTATGATTCCCGCAATCAAATGCTTTGGCTATACCACAGATGCCCGAAACCATTATTTCTTTGTCATTTGTACACATTGTACAGAAATGTATGGCATCGAAAGTGTTTTTTTGCTTTTGGAAACCAAACTGGCAATCACTTATTATTTTGTTTTCGTTCAGAAAGCAAAGGGGTCTTGTTTCAACTAATTTTTCTATCAACTTAGCCATCGCAGAGATCAGAGAAATAGGACTCGACGGACCATTGATGACTTCACCCTTTAGTGCTAGCACAATCGACTTTTTCGAAAAAGCTGGGAAGATTTTTTCTCTCAATGAATTATTCATTAGACAAACTGATATATCGGGAATTCTTATAGGAATATTTTCTGGAATTTTTATAGAGAATTCATCTAAAATGCAGTTCGGTAATATTTGTGTCATATAATATAAAGGTGTTCGTGACTTCAATGTTCACATAATCTAGAGGATCAACCAGCCGCTTTTATATTTTTCATCAATTTCTTGGCAATAGAGCAATAGAAGTCGTTGAGTTCAGTACGAGATAATGGAAAGTCTACATGTTAGTAGCATCTGCTACTCATGTTTTTTGTGACTCTTGCCAATAAGTTCAGTAATTATGCACCAAGTTTCTTTTGACGGTAGCTTTATCCATTCTAGTTTTATAATATTTGTTTTTGGATAGTTCGACTACATTTCTGTAAATGCTGCGATAGCAAAGAAAGTAATTAAGAAAAAATGGAGCAGATGTAAATTTGTTTAAGTGTTGTTGTTTTCTGTCGAAATCCTAATACCTCTTCTCATACAATTTTTGTTTTTGTGCCTGAAATAAATTTTTTGAACCGGAAAGCGTTTATCAAATTTATAAAGTAATTTATGAAATTCAAATCATGGGTTATCAGTGACTTCTATATGATTCCGTTCAGAGCTCATACACAAGTTAGAGAACTTGTTATAATTAGCAGAACTATACAATCGTCCAAACTTGAATTTCAATTTATTTACATTAAGATTGAGATACACCTCAGAATAAACTTCTTCGTGATCTGGCAATCCAGAAGAAGGAACATCACAAGGAAATAGCTCGGAGTCTAAGTTTGTACAAAAATAATCTATGGTGGATTCAGTAAATTGAGATATACGTATTGGAGATTACAGGTGCATTTCCAAGTTCTTAAAAAGTGTGTTGCTTTTGAATTTTTTTCTGCGTGGTTGATATTTAGATCTCCAGTTTGAATAATTTTTGATTTTGGAGGTTATTCAGAGAGAATACATTACAGTCCGTTGAGTAATTGGAAATGTTCACTAGAAGGTGATCTGTTAAAGCACAGTATGTGAATATTCATTTTAGAAGAGTATGTTTTATTGAAAATTCATTAACTTCTTCTACAAGAAAATTATCAGATTTATCTACCGTAAGCAATTTAATTTGATCCTGTATAGATTCTTTTACTGAAACAATAATTCCTCCATGTGGAGGAGACGTTCTACTGAATTTGGATTTAAAAGCAGTATAATACTATTTCATCTATCTTTAGCCAATGTTCGGCAAGTATCTCTATATCGGTAAATGACAAAGTATCTAATAAAATGAAAAGTTCAGAGCATTCGTTTCTCAGGGATGCAACATTTCAAAACAGGAAAGATGAATCTTGTACCTATGTTAGAGGTTTTCAGATAGATAGATGAATAGTCAGACATTGACTTAGCTATAGATGTAGTTTCAATGAGATGGCCGTTATCAATTGTCAAAGTTCAGAAGTTCCTGTTGGAAGACCCGTTAGTATACAAAGTGAATAGTAATGATTGCCATAAGTGTCGTGGATAAACCGAACGTCACCTCATACCAATATATTCTTTCTTTTTTATGCCGATACGAATTCCAAAACCAGGATCGTTTTCAGAACTGTGATACTTTTATCGACTCGTGTTTCCTCAGCCAAGTTAGCGTCTTCAGGTTGAAGTAAACTGTCTGCTTACTTCATCTCTTGGTGGTTGGGAACAGTGCCAGTTTCCGATTTATTCCGATAAACGTTCTAGTTCTACGTTTCATTACCAATAAGTAAAATGTAAATCTGCGATTCGATCAGATCTAATCTCATGTACATGGAAAAACCACAGTAAAAAATCAACCGGTGGGTCAACTCTCACTACTTTTATTCATAAATTCACAAAGTTATCGGTGACCTCGAAACGAAGTGCGGAGCCGAATTCGTTTTTTTACCATAAGCGTGCGCTCATATAAAAACGAAATTCAAGGATATTATAGAAGATTTTGTGGTAAGTTACTTATTCCGTACGGTGATATCACAGGCTCTTCAAGAGCCCAACCCTTGGAATATGCGGTCACACAAATGTTGATATTCGACCGTTTATTATAACTAATCCGATGCCCGTGGTACTATCGATACTACAGCAATGAAGGCGTTGGATGAGAATCTCATCCTAAGAACAGTTGAAGGTCCCCGGCAACTCGGGCGGATCACGTGGTAGAGAACCTACTGGTTGCTATTCTACTGTGGAAAAACTATATTACGACGCCATTCATGTTTTCCTATTTACCTTTAACGTGAGTTTTTTCTAGGAAATTATTTGCATTTCAGCATGAAAAACATCGCTTTCAGAGAACGCGGAGACAAAAAAATAACGTTAATTAACGAAATGTCAACGAGAACGAACAAAAATACTCGAAAACCATATGACAAGAAGTACGCGTGGGAACCTTCTACGCTACAAAAATTGTGTCTGAAAACAAAAGTACAATATGCACAGCATCGTTATCATTAACACCATCAACAACAATAAATACCCGGCATGAAGTTGGGATTCATCAAAAATTGGAAAGCTATTGTGAACGTTATAAATACGCGGAAGGCTACGAGCCAGCTGACACGCGCTCAGTTCGGCTTAATCAATTTTTAGCCCGCCGTGTATACACAAATAATTGAACAGTGTTGCCAAAAGTATCAACATCCAGAGCTTGAACTCTCAAAATCCGATTTTATGAATGTATATGAAATCCGTTGAATGCGAACAGAGTCAATTTATTACTTGGGCTGAAAAGTCTCGGGCTCAACACAGAGGGCGCTAGTCTCATAGCATTCACCGCTTTTTCAGTTAGTACTAACCTCCAAAAGAAAGCTGTGGAAATTTCTTAATATTCTCCTCATAAATTCCCTTCAATACTTTTGTAATTATCAAAACAATGATTCAGAAACAATGTCGTGTTTTAATTTTACACTGTTTCTTGATGGTAAAAAATACCGTTCAAACGAAGAAACAGAAACAACAATTAAACGTTGGTTTACTAACCACAAACGTGGTCGTAGAGACGCCGATGATGCAGAACGCAGTGGACGTCCAAATGAGGCAGTAACACCGGAAAACATAAAAAATTCACAAAATCCTTTTGAATGATCGAAAAGCAAAGTTGCGTGAGTTAGATGACATTGTAAAGATATCGAAAGAACGTGTTGGCTTTATATTGTATAACCGTTTGACTATAAGAAAGCTCTGTTCAAAATGGGTGCCGTGCGAGCTCAATGTTGACACAAAACAAGAACTTTTCACAGTGGGCATACTTGAAAACTGGCTATAAATCAAATCATACAAAGGAACAATTTTTTCAGGCCAGTCTCAAACTCCCTACAGTGCAGGTTAATGGACTGACACCTATCAGATAACAACTACTCCCCTGCCTAATTCCACGAAGGGCGTTGGATTATATCCGACAGGTGTCGGTGTAGGAATCTTCACTAAAGTATTTCTTGCATATGCTGTTGGCGATACAACTGCCGAAATCAATTTTCAATTATTGAACGGGTACACTTGCAGGCCGGTTTCGGGATATTTGGCCTCTCGTCAGTGCAAGGTAGTGGCCATAAAAATTTTCTCTGACAGTCAAGCGGCGTTGGAAGCTCTTGACTCCTACCGAGCAACGTCTAAATTGGTAGCAAATTGTCAAAAACGACTCTCCTCAATAGGAAGACTCAAAAAATTGTCTCTGGTCTGGATTCCTGGCCACACTGGCCTGGAAGTCAACGAGGCTGCTAACTCCCTTGCAAAGCAGGGTGCTGCAAGTATCTTCATCGTACCAGAACCTGTCAATGGCATTGGTTTAGGCTTTGCCAAACAAACATTGAACACCTGGATAGCAAGAAGTTTTAAAGACTTCTGGCAAAATCTTCCAGGATTGGCTCACTCCAAGGCGTTCATTCACCCTTCGAAGTTTAAAACCAAAAAGTTGTTGGACTTCAGTAGGGATGAACTACTATATCTAACAGGCCTCCTTACAGGTCACTGTCGTCTGAATTGTCGTATGCAGAGACTCGGACTGTCAGAAGACAGTCTATGTCGCCTCTGTTTGGAATATGATAAAACAGCAGAGCATATAGTTTGTGCCTGCCCCGCTGTGGACCGAATCAGGTTTTCGTAGTTTGGTAGAACCTCACTCTTACTATCTGAAAGATCACTCACCATACAAACTGATCAACTTCGTCAAGAAGCTGGGTTTATTTGTTCAAGTTTGAATAGATTTGAGCTACAATAAATCCTTGTGGGCTGCGGTGGAGGGTCGAATAGGCCCACTCACTTCAGACTTAACCTAACCCAACCTATTTTTTAAGGAGTCAATTATTTTTTGAAAAGAAACTTCTTGGATTTCTACTACTCCATCTTGATACAAGGCATATTAAGTATTTTACATACATAATATGTCTTTAAGGTAGTGCACTTTGTCAACTCAAGTTTTATTCAACAATATTATAATAACAAAAAAATTATACTATTGATAGTAATGAAAGAAAAATGAATTAACTATGGGAAATTTTGAATCTGATTGATTATCTTCCTATGTTAGGTTAGGTCAGGTCAGAAGTGAGAGGGTCTATTCGACCCTCTACCGCAACCCACAAGGGTTTATTGTGGCTCACACCTATTCAAACTAGACCAAATAAACCCAGCTTCTTGACGAAGCCGATTAGTTTGTATGGTGAGTGATCTTTCAGGTCAGATGGCAGAAGTGTGGTCCTACCAAACTCTGAAAATCTTATTTGGTCCACGGCAGGGCAGACACAAAGTATGTGCTCTGCTGTTTCATCATATTCCAAATGAAGTAACTTCAAACATAGACGTGTAGATCATGCAAAGAAGTAACTTTCATAAACAAAATGGTTTCAAGCTTGCCTGGGTATCACTGATGCCATCAGCATCACACCATGGACCATTTTCTAGACCCACCTCTTCCATACATCTCTCAAGAGAAATCAGTTCGATTGTGTCTACTGCCAGTTGCACAAAAGTGTAGTGTAGTAGACTACTGGTTGAAATTGGGAAAATGATGTCTGAATCAACCCCTTATAGGACAGATAACAACGAGTGTACAAATCGACATCTGATTCACGAATGTACTTGAATGGTTGGTAGATCTACAAATTTATCACTTTTTCGAAAACATTCGATCAGGAAAACTTCACAATTTTCAGATAAATTCATTCAAATGTTGAACAAAGAGCAATGAATAACTTCAAAAAATGTATGGTTTGGTGGAAAGGCCAATATCTCCTGCCAAAGTGATTGTATTAAATGTAATTACGACCTTTTCTTCATCAGTTCATGTTTTACCTAATATTATGTGAATACTTGATGATTTCGATATTGTTTCCCATTCTGTACCAATTGAAAGCAACTTGTGACCCCTGTCTGTAATCAAATCAACAATGTAACTCAGTGAATTGGAAAACGAGATGTGTCAGATGAAGAAACGATAGTCCTTCTGTATACTGTATACCAAATTCAAAACAGCATATCGTGATTTGAAATCTCTCATATCTTCAATTCTTCCTTCATACTTCGGAATTACCGTCAAAACTTTACAGAAATCACTTTGTATATCTTTCAAACCTCCTTGAAATTTCTTTTATCTAACTTCTGTATATGATTCAAGTATTCTCGTTCCGGTTTTGATCCAAGATCCCAAGGACCTTGTCCTTGTCTTTTTGTATCTTGCTAATTTCAATGATCATATTCTTCTTGTTTCTATTCTATTCCTTTCTGCTTTTCTGATGGTTGATACTTTTGGGAGGAGAACAGTTCAATTATGAAATCCATCAATGCAAATGAAAACTGATCTGTGTGGGATCTGATTCTATGGAGGCCCTGCTTTCTGTCTTTTTCATGAAGATCTTCAATTTATTTATGCAATGGAATCCATAATCTTCACCATCAAATGTGAGATTCTCATTGAATAGTTCAGGAAACCATAACATCTATTCTACTATACAAAAGCTTTATCAGGCGTTTTTATAACTATTCGTATTCTTCTTTATTGGTGCTTTATATAATAATGAAATTAGGATCATAAGATCTCCTACCTACCTAATGATTTCACCCTTGAGGCCTAAATCAAGTATAAATTCTGAAATCAAAAACCGATCAAATGGGCACTACTCGCCAAATATATTGGACCATAAAGTAAATTTTCAGGAATTTTATATCTATTGTTTTTCAACCATTCCGAAATGTTGAATTTCAAACCTTTTTTTTCCAAATGTAATACGTCATAGTCGAGGTTGAACTCACGTCCCTCACATGTCTGGCTAATATACAGTTTTGAGCAAAAACCACAAATCACCCAACATACTCCTGATCTTTCCGACACTGAGGTTTTGTATTTATTGTTTTCAATAAATTTACTTGAATTATTATTTATTCTGTAAGCCACGTCTCAGTCTTTCTTTTTCAAAAAACGTATGTCAACTTTTGTTGACAGCAATGTGTTTGATAAAACCCTGTTACTTTCTGACATGGAAAATTTGATAATAATTGGTCAAGAACGTTGTTGAATGCTGGCACTTTATATAATACGTCAAAGAATTATATATGACTAGTTGTTGGCCGCGGCTTCACCCTCGTAGAATTTGATTTGTCACATTCAGTTTCATGACAGACTACAGTTACAATATTTTTTATCGACCCAAAACTTCAGGTTTTCAACTTCAAAACTGACGAAATTCAATACAGTCTCTAAACCCCTATTTTTCTCCCTTGGGGGGTGGAAATTCCTGATTCCCTTTCTTGATGCTTAGTAATGCTATATGAAGAACCTACCTGCATATTTCAAGATATTTCAAGATTCTAGGTTCAATAGCTTCGGCTGTACGCTAATATCAGGATGTCAGTCAATCAATAGGTACCCACTTATACAATATTGAATAGCACAGCAAATGAAAACTTGAAAGGATTAAAATGGAATACAATTTTAATACTACTGATCCCATTCCTACTAATGTAATAAATGCGTTAAATGCGTTGAGTTTGTGGGGATGAATGAATGTAATGTATGTATTCATGCTTTTCCTTTTTCACGCCTTAATAGCTCAATGGATTCAAATGTAAGTTGGTATATAGATAGATCATGACCTGGAATAACACATAGGAAAGGTTGTTCCCACCGTGACGCAGGTGAAACAGCGGGAAATAGCTAGTATTTGCATAAGTGGGTACCAATTGATTGACTGACACCCAGCTAACATACAGCTGAAGCTACTGAACCTAGAATCTTAAAATATGAAGGTAGGTTCTTTGTATAGCGTAAATGAGCATTAAGGAAGGGAATAAGAAATTTTCACCCCTAAGGGGGAAAATAGGAGTTCAAAGATTGTATTGTAGTTGGAAACCTGAATAATTTATATTTTTACTCTGAAAATACAATAACTGGAAAAATATGCCAACTAAACTAAGTAATGAAGCTGTAGAGGTCATTCCAGATGACGGGCCACAGGTGCAATTCCAGAGCTGCACTTTTCGGCCTGGTCGTCTGTGAGGATCAGGGCAGCGCCAACTGGCTTGTGGGTGTAAATACCCTGCAACCGTGGGAAGGCGCTTCTCTGAAGTGCGTCACAGGGGACCAACTTCCGAAGCCATATGTAGGTAAGCACCTGACAAAGGCAGTCATAGACTGACCTCCGAGCAGGTCTTAACTAGATTGAGGAAAATGAACCATGGACTGTCAACCTTGGAGTGGACTGTTTTACACAAGGAAACGACAGGTCTGGTCGAACATGGACCTTTGCTGTTGATGATGGATCTATGGCCGTGCTAGCGAGGATGGGTTTCAAACCACATTTTGGTTTTGGGCACGTTTTATTCCGCCCTACAACCCGGGCACCCTCCCAGCAGGCAACTACTCAACCGAGTCACTCTAACGTATCCATTAGAGTGAATAAAGCAGGGCCGAGTGGCAATCCACCTATGGGGAGGAGAACAACCAAACCTCCACCCAAACATAGGGATCAATCAGCGGCTCATATCTTTCCCAAGACTGGAAAACCAGCTGGTTCTCGGGAGATGAAGACAGCTAACGTCTCGTCGAGAAAACCAGAGAAAAAGGCTGGATTTGGATCCTCGAAAGCGAACACGACAATTGTCTCGTCATAGGGATCCAAAAAACCAGCAAGCAAATCAGAGACAACAGGTGTCCTCACCTCCACATCTGAGCCTACTCATCCCTCGATCCTGGAGGGGGTGGGTAAAGGTGTCCTTAAAAACCCCCGTCTTCTTTCTTCTGGGTTCGAGGAGTTCGAATTTCTGAGTTAGCGGCAACACTCGTTGAATTTAAGTGTTTGCAAGTTACAACATGCCAAGGCCAGAAATTGAGTTGGATTTCAGTGAATACAAATATTTATAATCTTAATGAACGACATTATCGCAGGAGAACTGTTGATTTCAGTATTATTCGAAATTTTCGAGCTCTTAATAGATGTGATATATCAACAAATTTGTAATTATTAGGACTACGAAAATGTATAAAACAATATACAGGTCCGTATTTGAAAAACATATGTTCATGATGGAATTCAATAAACGAAACGTTGCATTGAAAAATGAGTCCACCCAGATTATGAATCACATGAAATAGAGCAAAAAGTTTTTTGTCATTTTTTGATATTATTGAAAATTTTCAGTTTTTTGCAAATATCCCACAAACCGTTGATGATTTAATGGATCTAAAAATACCATTATATTGCATTCCTGAAAAGGTAACTTTTGTTCCATTTGAACGTCCTTATACGACCTACCGTTTCAGAGATAGCAATAGTGGTATCAGCTAAAAAACGGCCTGTATATATGAAGCACTATTTAGTTGAAATTTACATAAAACGAATACGTCTGTGAGAGGTGGCGTATAGTGAAACATGAATTCTCAAGCGGAAATGACAAAATGACGTGCTACTTGATCTCAATTCATTTGTCGTTGGAAAAATCGAAAGATAATTCATATTTGGAAAAACAAGGTTTTGGCTCCCTACTTTTCCATCATTTACATGGTAATTTTTTTTGTAAATTTCCACAATAATTGAACGGAATTGGCCGATACTTGATGAAAATCCATATCAAAACTCATTAATACAATAATACGGTTAATCGTATAATTTTAACTATAAAAAGTTTTACAAAAACTGCGACATTTGTTTCGCTATGTAGTGAAAATCATACAATAAACTGATTATTGTATTGATGAATTTCCACAATATTCTGTATGAAGATGGAGAAGTAGAAAGTCAAAACCTTTCTTTCATAAAAAATTCATTTCTCCTAAAAATATACCTCTTTTAATTCAAGAAAGAATACACTCATGATAATAGATAGTGACTCCTCATCATCATTGACAGCCAGCAATAAATGGTCAGCAAATAGTTCAATAAATTCACTATAATCAATATATGCGACGTCACTCAAATGAAAAATGGAGGTCCTTCAAGTCTTCAACAGATAATTTTCCTATGTTGGAGTGTGGAAAAACTGTCTCAGTTCGATAAATTCCACATCAGAGATTTTGATTTTACTTTCTTTTCTTTCAATTTCAACATCTGGGGTCACAAAGTTCTATACACAAATGTTACAAAGAGATAGAGAATAATTGAAATTACAATAAACGACACCCAACAGATATATCTTATGTGAATGCACTAGAATGTACAATCACATTTGCGCGTTGAACGGGAAAATAAAGTAATACGGCATATTCGAACGTAGAGTGCGGCCAACCGCAATTGGCATTGTTTGATGATAGTATCGTTGGTGTTATTGAGAGGGCCGTTAGCAATGACAGCAGTACTAATGTAGGTCTGCAGCGTCATTAACATGTGTCATGGATCATTTACACCGATCTTTATCAAGAAACGTTGCTCATCAGTATCGTGTTTTTGGCAGAAATGGCGCAGCTCCGTGAAAAATGGCGTGATGAGTGTATGATTCAGCAAAATTAGAGATACTGCGATTAATTTCATTTGCTCTTCGGCATTATTTCGGATTTTTTCAAAATATTTTTCATGAGGAAATACATTCGATGCAGAATGGTTAGTGAAATTATTCATGATGGAATCACTGCTAATTGACATCTCTGACTTTCACGGACATGATAACACTATAACTGTCAGCTGGTCTCCAAGCCAGGTGTTCATAATATTCAAAGTGACTTCAATTTGTTCTCTACAAAACGAAGCTAGATATGAAGAAAAAAACAGGCAACGAAAAAACTGTATTTTCAGTTGTTTAATTTAAAACAATAAAAAAGTACAAATCAGGCGTTTTTTTCTCCCAATATTGTTGGCTGTGGTATCCACTGAGGCTCCTCTAGACCTGTTGATTTCGATCTAGTTTGGGCTAAATGAGCGCCTTGTAAATAACTGTAGTAGATTTCAGTCAAATCGGCGAAAGAATATTCATACAGTGTTATTTCAAACTCAACCCATAAGAGACTGGCGTTGCCATATGGCAATGCTTATCTTTCTGACATTTTTACAGTTTTCTGCTATAGTACAGTTCCCAAATTGTTTACGTTACTCCAAAATAGGAGTAGATGACTCTGGCATGCTTTTTTCGTAATTGAATATTCTAGCGTGTTATATTTGCTGACTGCAAAATGGATATGAACTTCATGTAAGTACATAAAAGTATCTCCTGTTATGGTCTATAGTAGCATGCGAATCCAAATAAATGATAATATTCCATAAAAATAGCACTTTTGACTGAAATAATTCCCTAATTGGATATTTATATGATTCCTAACCTCAGAATTGCCGTATGGCAATGCTAGGCTTCACAGGCTGCATATTTGTATAATGTTTCTTTCTGTTGTTAGAGATGGGTTAACTCTGAAAAAAGCATTGCAAGTGGCCTATTCAGATGACCTCGATGTTCGAAACATCTATATAGAACCGCCAGATGTGAATGAATTGACCGATGAAGACTCTGCCGAGAAGGATGATGGAGGGCTTGTTGACAATTTGTCAAGAAATTTACTGAAAGCATCCGCTCAGTTATAAATTTTTTAAAACGATTTCCTCGAAGATGACGAACCGAATAGTCTTGACGAACATACGGGAGATGCGGGAAAATTTTGTAGAAGAAAACAATCGAGAAAAAACTGTGATTGCGCAAGCAGAAAAAATTGATTATGACAAAATTGAATGGATCGAAGGTGATCTTATAATATCGACAAAAGAATTTCTTGAGGAAGATTATGAGAATTTCAAAACTTTCACGCCTGTCGAAATGTTCGAACTGTTCTTTGTTAATGACATGATCAACTTTTTCTTGGCAGAGACGACAAGACATGCCCTTTTCAAAAATCATCCCAATCCCCAAATAACTCAAGAGGAAATGCGGTATTTTCTCGCAATCCTAATTTTGTCTGGATATAACTGGATGCCAGGAAAAAACTTATTTTGGGATACTGCTGGAGATTTGGATAACCAAATGGTTATAGAGGCCATGAGAGGAGATCGGTTTTTGACAATTTGGAAATATTTCCATTTAGCAAATAATAATGATATCGATCAATCAGATAGGTACTACAAATTGCGATCACTCATAGGAAAATTGAAGGCAAAATTTATAAAATATTACGTACCCAAGAAACATTCGAATTACAATGAATCCGTGGTGAAATATTTTGGTAGGCATTCATGTAAACAATTTATAAATGAAAAACCAATACGTTTTGGGTACAAGGTTTGATGTATCAATGGTAAAAGCGAATATCTTGTGAATTTCATTACATATCAATAAAAGGATCCAAAATCTAATGACAATTATAATGCAGTGTATGGAACTTCTTCTTCACCGTTTGTCACATTGCTGAACGAGATGCCCAAGGAGAAGCGAAATCTACGAATTCTTTATTTTGTGGTAACCTTTTCACTAGTTTCCATTTATTGACTCACTTCAAACAAATGGGATATGATGCCACAGGCACAATTA